>JAYMSO010000003.1:0-52105 GCA_036897175.1 Plantago depressa | reverse complement strand
AGGCAGAGAAAGAAAACAATTACCTACGTGCCTCTTTCCTTTTCTAGTACTAGAATAACTTAAACTTAAAAAACCCTTAATGAATCTTCTACCTTTATACTTTGTTCTTAGAGCTGTTTCTACTAAGTACCTATAATCTAATTTATAAGATATGCTGTCATTTCAATACTTCTTGTTCATGTTAGGTATACTAAGAAATTGGAGTAAGACTAAGGTGGTAGCTTTTTGGGTGTGTTAATATCTACTAGGTAGTAGGTAGTTAAGACTAAAACCATATAGAATAAGAGCTAAGTAATAGAATCTAAGTAAGTAAGGAAATTAAGATAAATTTGTTAAGAGAACTATGAAATACATCTAAGGGATAGTACATCACAACATAAGGACACTATAGTAAATACGTATAACACAAAGTATACTCTACTGGTCTTTCTCTTTACGTGTATACAAATTAGAAATAACTATCTTAGAGAACTCCTCATTTCTAATCAAGGTATAGCACCCATCTTTCTTTGATACACTATTTGCTTTACTAAGAAACTACTCTAACGTGTTTTAATCTAAGTACTATTTGTTATCCACTACTCTTACTATGTGGTACTATAGATCGAAAAGTCTACAAGTATAAGATCTCTTCTTACCTAAAAGAACAACCTAGATGAAGAGGAGGGGATACTTCTTAGTGGGTACATATGAAAATATACTCTTTAAGGACGATGTAAGGAACAACTAACTATTTATATGTAGGAATTTATAATAATTAATAAGAATCTTACGTATTTGTCTTCGGTAACCTTAATGATCTCTCTTAATTTAAGGTATACTTTTTGATTCTATTGAACTCTTATCTTATTACATTTATTTCTCTATACGTGCATTATATACTTATGCTATCTATATACACACCTATAGTCTATAAAAAACTCCCTCTATTTTTAGTACAACTAAGACACTTCTACTCAACCCATATTATGTATACAATGTGACTAAGGGTTTTGGAATACTATATGATGTAACATTTGCACGCGAAATTTTTATGTATATTTGGTAGGTAGAGCTTCCTTTATAAACTACAATGAGACCCTATATAGAAAGTACTTTACTTTGAAGTATAGAAATGAATGAGTGTACTGTAGAATAGGTTACATAAGGAGAGCCGTGGTATTACGGGGAATTTAGTTATGTACTTATTTCTATTAAAAAAGGGAAGTATGTTCTTATGTTAGTCTTATGTTAGCTAGAACAAAAATATACATGATAAACGCTTCTGTCTTAGTATACATTTCCTCAATTCAATGCCTTATAAATTGTGAGGATGTGTAGGTTGTTTCCTCTTAGTTCTTACATATAATTACTTAGCTCCCGCAACATAGAATTAATAGAATATCTTGCTCTTTAGGTTTTCTTTTCAAGTTCTTTCCCAGCTAAAATAGATTAAGGTAGTGTGTAGTCCTAGATCATGTGTGTAACAAAAAGGGGTTTGTAAAGTGTGATATGAAAAATAGAATGTTGTATAATAGACTAGTTCTTAAATATTATATAAGAGTCTAAGGAGAAGATTGTAACTTAAGATCAAATATTGACGAGTATTAGTTGTTGTAAGTAAAGAGTCTTAATTAGTTACTTAATTAGTTAATGGTGTTAATAATGGATTTGACATGGTATACAAATTGCTAGCAAGTAGATAAGATAAAAGAGAGAGGTTACCTAGAGTCAAAAGAAAAAGGGAGAAAGAGAGGTGCAACACTAATGAATGGATTCAAAAACTCACTAGTCTAGTAGACTGAAGAGTTTCATTTTCTCTCTCTATATACGTACCACTTTTGGTCTTTCTCGACTCATCTATTTTCTTGTTTTTCCATAGGATAAATTATGAATTCTTAGAAAAATGCATGAAACCAATGAAAGCCGTCTCTAAAAACATAGAACCAAAAAAATGTCATCCTCGGAAGTGTTGCACCAATTAGATCTCTTTCGTACGTAACAGATAGAAAAGAAAAGGGTAAAAAAAAATGGTTACAGGATTCTATTCTGGATTTCTTACTTAAATACAATTGGAATTGGACCAAGCTACATACAAATAAAAGATATTTATTATAGCCAGCCCACCAAGTAAATGAATGCTATACAGACAAACAAAGATAACACAAACATTTCTACAATGAATATTTTCATATACTTTGTATTTGTACTACCATCCATCTTTTACTACCATATTATTTATATTTATGTAACAAAACAAGGTTACAAAAGGTGCATCTTTTCTTCTTACCAAAAAAGTTGATGGCACCTAAAAACATACAAAAGAATTCCACAAAAAGTTGCGGGGTTTGCACGGACGTCCTTTCCTTCTATAAGTTTTTTATAAAAATGATCGGCTAGAACAAAGAAGAATTAGCTTTTCATTATATTACCGTAGTAATAGTATTTGGTGGGGACTAAAGTAAAAGTTATAGGTAGAGTTTGTGCTGTTTTTTGTTTTTTTAAAGAAAGAGTTGGTAAGCAGAAAATAAAATTATAAGTCAATGTTAGGCCGTGGATATTTTGTGACTACTCACTAGCAAATTTATATCTTTATCTTTTACGGGTTTATAATTATTTTTTTATACTTTTTGAATCATTTCTCTTGTTGTTACTAGTTAAATTACTAGCTATTCTACAGAAATACAGCAAAAAGCGTTGCACCAATGGAAGACGAAAATAAAAGGAATATGAAATACGATATTTAATTTATTTTAATTTATAAAAATACACAATTAAATTGTAAAAGGTCTAAATGAATCCCCTTAAACCTGAAAGGAAGACCTGCTTAGATTTTTTTTAGGAAGAATGTGCTACTACAAAATTCTTTGTTTGGACTAAAATCCTTTGTTATTTATGATTTCCAGGCAAACGCAAACTAGGCATCTAAGAATTATTACACAATACGCAATATAGTGAACACATTAGGACAAGCATAGAAATAAAAAGGAATAATGGGAAATAGAAGTAGACAAATAATATAAGGTATATAATCCAAATTTATTCTATTTTCTTTTGGATGCTTACAAAAGCCCTTCTAGAGTTGATCTTTTTAAATAATGCTGTGTTCTGTTCTGAATATCAATATCTCATTTTTGTACTCTTTTAAAGGCAAGACAAGTAAGTGGGTTTATAAAGATTTGACTTAAATGCGTTATTAATAATTAAAAAACTAACTAAGAGGGCCATGGCACATGCAAAATATATACACAATTATCAAATTCTCTACTAATAAGTACTCTGCGTACTATGTATATTGTCTAGTTAGTATAAAACCCGAAATAGAAAAATATAGTATTTCGTTGTGTGACTTATGTACGCATATATCCAAATTGTAAGGGAGTAGTAGGCTCCCATTCTTTCTAATTTCTCGAATTTTAATATAGCTTTCCTAAATTGGATGTAAGATACGCTACAGATATATGTTACCTCTCTCTAGCTTTACTTTAATATTAAGAAATGAAGAGGAGCAGTGAGAACATATTAAAAAGATGTGTAGGCTATTATAAAATAAATATTATACGAAAAACCTTACCTAAAGAAAAGAAAAAATCCTAGAAATCAATTACGTCATAAAAGTCGTATAGGTAAATATCGTAGAAAATACAACAAATAGAAACGCGTTAGAACTCTGAATTCTAACCGCAGCCGTACATCAAGAAGTATAAGATACCAAAATATAAAATACCAAGGTTGTGACAAATATATTAAATAATTAAATATAGGGGTTGTATGTAATCTTGTATGTCTTAGCGAAACTAAAAATAGGGAAGGAGATAAAAAACAGGATAGAACAGCAGATTCAAGACATAATAAATCATATCTATCTATAATGGATTAATATTACTTCTAAATCTAAATATCTAGTCTAATCTAAATACTTCTTTTTCTAAGAATACCCTCCCTCTCTCTTGCGGCAAGTATTTCTTCCGAAACGATATCGTAAACTAGGCGAAAACTCTTTAACACCCATCCTCTAATCTAAAGTCATAAAGGCTACGTACTAATAAAATAAATATAACGCAGTCATGAATTGACCTGGAATCCTTCGTAATTATAATTATATATTCTAATTCGGCAAGGGTAATAGAAATAGTATTGCTGCATGACCTAACTAAGTAACCAAGTAGTGTAGTAATAATAATTCCACATCTCTTCTTAATAGCGACAGAATCATATATTAGAAGAAGGCATAATTCTAGGTTACTTACTTAAACTGTAATCTAATATGAGCTAATCCCTTCTATGCTCGAGTTCACTTTCATCCTTCCTCTGATCCAATATCTAATATAGAAGTTATTCTAATCTTATACCCAACCCTGAAATTATACTTAGAAAATAACTCTTGTCCGAATTCTTCCTTTTTTTTAGAAGATATATACTTCCATTCCATAATTTAGTTAGAATTTAGTTAGAAAGGAAGGAATAATACTAAAAGTCTCAAACGAAGGAATTCTTAGGTAGCATATGAAAGCAATTTGAGTAGTAATAAAAGGAAAGAACTTAAGGGACCTGCTATATTATTTCTTGGGGTATTTGTTTACATTCACGTAGGTAGATTAAGAACAATAGATTTACTTCTGCAGTGCAGGGAAAAAGGAAGAGTTATATCTGTGTACAGTGTGTACAGTGTGTACAGTGTGTACAGAAAGAGAAAACCCAAATGACTTCTTATAGTTTCTATTTTATTTAGATAAAGTATCTATGTGGATTCCCCGCATCTTAAATCTTTTAAATATGTCGTTGCACCAATGGAAATACTAAAAATAATACGAAATGACATCCTGACACAACTTAGACGAAATGAGAAGTCTAATAAACAGCTGCTACCCAACGTGTTAACCCAAATGGCGGTGTAGATCAAATACCCAGTCTTCTATACTTAAGCAGCACCAAAACCTCTTTTAATTCCCACGCAAATAACGTCGTCGTAGAAATAAGGATATCATAATATTGACTAGTTCTTCTGTGTGAAAAAGATATGTATGTATGTGTATCAATTCCTATTTCCTTATACCTCTATTGTTACTATTTGTACTTATGAATGTATGAAAGCTAAGAACGAAAATATACATATTGTGATTGATGGGTTCTATATCTTTTTACTTTAGTTTATAGAATAGATTGGATATTAGGACAATGGGTCGAGGGGAAAGACTACACGCAGACCTCCCCACCTTAGATATTTAGTTAGACATAGAGACAATAGACCTAGAAAGAAGAAAATAGAAAAGATATTCTATTCCAACAAAGACCAAAAAGAGGGCATAATGCATATGCTCCCTTATACACTACAAGGTATATCTTCGTATCTTATAAAATAATTTAAAATAACAAGCAGCACATAAATATCCTGGAGTTAGAACAAATACTAGACAAATAACTACTTAATTAAAGTAGCATAGCATACAAGAGAAGTTTCCGCACCCATATAAAAACACACACACAAGAAAGACTATTTTCGTAGTTCATATATTATATTCCAAGCTGATTTAAGGTATTGTAGTAAGTTAAAGTAGACAAGAAACGCTAAATGAATAAAACCTTATTTATTACAAGAAATCCTACAACGAAGATTTATCACCGATACAAGCAATAAATAGCAATATAAATCATATAAATCTGTTTAAGTGTTCTCTATAACCCAGAAATATTATAATAAAGAATGCACTCTAAAGGAAATAGAAAGACAAATACTATATACCAACTACGAACAAAATCAAATGAAAGAAGTTCATGTTCTAGCTCTGTAGTTCTGCGCATATTTCTCTAACTCTCAAAAAATACAAGGCATTCTCTCTCTAAACCATATTCTCTATACGGCCTTATCTTATATATAAGTAAGACAAAACCACACCACCCTTTATACAAAAAGGAATACCCACTATATCTAAAAGTGGGGAGGAAGGTATAAAATTTGGACCTATACAACATTACATATTATACAGTTGTACTTGGACACATGACATAGTAGTTAGTCGGAAATACTATTAAATAACATAACAAACATATAGAAGATAGCCAAGCAAAGAAGAAGAAAGCAAACACGTATCTATTTCTCATCCTTACTAATTAATATCATGCAATACAACACCAATCAATCTAGTTAGTATCTTTCCGAACGTATATTTTTTCTCCCTTGACTCATGCTTCCCCAATGGACTAAGTAAACATAAGTAAACAGCGGTAGAAAGAAGAGATATAAGAGATATTATAAAATTTTATATAAATTATATATTATAAAGAAGAAAGGCAGAGAAAGAAAACAATTACCTACGTGCCTCTTTTCTTTCTTTTAGACTCGTTTTATGCCATTTATTTTCGTGTTTAAGTTGGTGGTATTATAGAAGAAATAGAAGAAGCACAAGATATTGATTATATATAGGTTTTAGATATAGAGGATACTCCAGACAGAACCCGTAGCAGCTATGTTGAATCTTGAGCTCTGTCTTTCCTCAGCAAGCTGTTTGTCTGAACTGAATAGAGCCTTAATAATAGTTAATAGATATAATTTAACTTTCCGTGTATAATCCTAAGTCCATCTCAAACACCAAATTACCGGTAGTAGCAAATACAAATAGAATAATGTGTATGTAGGCAGGCCATAATAAATAGTTACTAATGTGAGACAGTTCTTTATAGATCTTTATAGAAATAAATAATAAAATAAAGATAATGTTGTATGTGCAGTAGTATGTAGTGCTTTGGAAAACTAAGTCTGATAATCGAGGCACGTATATAAATAAAAGATTAAGACAACGCGTTGCACAAAGAACAATTAGTAAGGACATCCTTTCTTTCTAAGAGCTTGCTTTTAAGAAGAATTCGGAAACATAGCCTTTAGTGAGATGTGTGATACTGGATACTTTTTTTATGTTTTTGTATGTAGACTGCTTTCGTGTATTATTTTCCTATTTACTTACATATCACATTCTCTATACTAATCTATACTAATTTAATACAAATATAGATAATGAAGTGATTTCCTTAGTAGTGACAACAAGATTTAGTTGTGAAAGACAAGATAAAAAAGTATGCCCCTTATATTCCCTTTTTTATGTTCCAAAATAGTCTAAATCCAGAAGTATAGAAAGAAAAAGTAGGTAGAATATTGGTGCAACGAATTTGATATTTAATCCATCCAACAGAAGTTATATTCTTGCAAAAAAAGTTCCGATCTCTGTCTGCTATGCCTCTATAATAAAAAATAATAATAAAAAGATTTTAGTATCAGTGTAAAGTGATTTTGTATGTACTAGAAAAGAAATATGAGACATACGTAAAAAGTAGTGGTGGACACACACTATATATATATATACTATAATAGAATAAATAATAACAGAGCAGAACATTTACTCTATGATAAAAAACATATAAACTAAGATACAAAATATTAGGTGCAATGCCTCAATTGGTACGTACTATACTCTGCTATTCCCTTCGGTTCTCGCCTCTACCTGTACTTTTCATATCATATCACTGTTTCCCTTTGGTACGTGTCGTATATAAAAATAATAAATAGAAAATCTATAAATTAATTGAAATCATTTATTATTTATTATTATTTATAGAGATTTGACTACGTTAGTGAATGTAACTCATTGATCTTTATTCTTTCTAATCTTGTTTCCTTCTCATACATCATAATTAATTAAGTAAACTTTTATGTATTCCATTTTCTAGGTGCAACGCGATATAAATATAAGTTAGAAATTGTAATCTTGTATAAAGAACTCCGATCGATCATCTTGCCCACTATCCTAGATAGATGCCTACAACCTCCTCTTTTTTAAGTTTAAGTTCTGTGAATGTTGTTGTTTCGTTGTGGTTGTTGAGTACTCTAATTGAGGGAAAAAAGAAAAAAAGAGACGTGAAAGACTCGTTTTATAACTAGTTGGCATCTATTTATTTAGTATTAGTCGGAAATGAAAGGCTTCCTTCCTAACTTAATAAAAATTTTATATTTTATAATAAAATAAGGTTAAAAAAATCTGTTTAATTGCATGCATTTTTTTAGACTTTTTTTAGGTGCAACGCCGTTTTCTATTGACTATTGAATCTAAAGAAAAGAATATAGCAAAGTTTTCAACTCACTAAATAAAGTCGACACATTTCTACTCCCCCTTCCTTGTTTGTTTTACTTCTATAGAAAATATATAGAAATAACCTTAACTAGTAAACAGGAAATCGTTCATCAATAAAAATCTAAGTTCATCTCTTATTAAAAGTGTTACGTATATTTACTTACTATTATAACTATAAATGAAAAGTATAAATAATCGGTAGAACTCTGCAGGTGCAATCCCTCTGCCTGTTGTTACGTTACATGTTTAAAATAGATAATTGATTTTTAGTAAGCAGCTACACTTCTTTATTTGCATATTTCGAATCCAAATCGACCTTTGTAGAAGAGAAAAGGGTATGTCTATTTCTGGGCTAGTATCTGTGATTAAAAGGATGCACTTTTGTAACAAAACAAGGATTTTGTAAAAGAAATTGAATCGAATTTCTAGTAGAATTAGAATATAGTCTAAATATAGTATAGAAAAAAAGTAAAATCTTGTAACTATTTGATCGAAAAAAGAAATAAAACAAAGAGCGTATAAAATTGATAAAAATTGGTACGTACGTAGGTAGAGAGTTAGTAAGAAATTATTAAGACTAGATTCTGCATGCAGTAGGTTTGCTAATGAGTTTCGTTCTTGATACAATTCGGTCTCTTCTAGAAGAATTTGTTTAATACATATAAATATCTCTCGATAAAATCTTGGTGCAACACTTCTTGAATTTGAATACACTTCTTTATCTTTCCTTGTGTAGAATTTCAGTAGATTTTAAACTTGTATTTGCGGTCACAAAAGAAAATATGAATTTATGCCACGTACACGTATATAGAGTTCTTGTAAATTGTAATTGAGTTGTAAGTGCCTTTTTCTCTTTGTACTCTACTAAGTCTACTCCTTTTCTATTATTTCTCCTTTTTCTTATTCAATCATCAACATATATATATATCAAGAAAAAGTCTATCCTATTTCGGTTGGTGCAACGCGAAATTTCTTCTCAATAAATCCTTCTTAATATCAATCAATAAAGAGACATTGACTCTATAATTTTCTAAAATAATTTCTCTACTTTTTTGCTACGTAACGTATAGAAAGGATATAAGAAAATTTGATTGAATTCATTTAGAGACTTGATTGGATTGTGCCAGTGCAGTGTGACACTCACTGGTATAAAAAAACTGTGCTCCTTGCTCTATTAGGCCTCTAGATCTATAAAACAACCAAGCAAGCTTTCCTTTCCTCGCAAACATCTTTTCGTCGATCAAAGCACTCTGCCTCTTAGGACCTCACCCTATTAAGCTAGCATCTATAATCTATCTTTTTAGCAGCACTTCTGTATTCTTGGCCAACGTGTCTTCTATATTCTTGGTGCAATGCTGACTGACTAACCTCACTAGTCTTTGCTGCTTGGCGCTCTCTTTCTGCTTCATGCATGCACACTTTCTATTGTCCTCTCGGCTCCTCCTCTCTACTAGCAAAAACCACAACTGCCCAGCAGACTTCACCGATCCCATGCCTACATAATACACCCCAATAGCCAAAGGCAGAGCGAAATGGCGTTGCACCGGGCACAGAAAAGCAGCCTTAGCCATACAAATCTTATTTAGACGCTAATGTAGTATGAGTATGACCCAGCCTCTGTTTTTTTTTATTTTTACTTACTTCTTTTTTCTATTCTACTCTGCTAGTTTAGTTGCTACTACGTCTCTATTTTTTAGTGTACTGGATGGAAAGTTTGATTCAGCTAAGCGTTTAATTTACCTTTGTGACACAAAAAAAAATATAGAATATTGTTATATCCTTCTTCGCTCAAATGTTATAAAAGAGCCTTTGTGAAGGGTTATATTGCGCTACACCCAAATATAATATAATAGCATACTCAACGTATAAAATATTTCTTGGCTTAGTCGATAAAAATACTTATCCTTTGTTTTAGATTTTAAAACAGGTTAAGTTAAGGAAGTCACACCACCCGAGAGGAGGACTTCTCCAAATGTAAAATGTAATGTGAAAACTAGGTAGTTAAATGAATAATTTATGAATACATAAAGATAATTCATCTTATTGGGTTATGGCATTGATAGATAGAAAAAAAAGAAACGAGAAGAGAACTAGATCGAAACTGGCCATGACAAAAGAAAAATTGGAGTATTGATTGCTGCTTATAAATTTATATTATACATCTCCCACCAATATCTAAAGCACGTATATTCTATTTCACAGGATCCACATTAACACCAAATTTATCTGATATGATATTGTTAAATACTTTCTTTCATATTTCATAAACGGTCCAAGTTCTTTATAGTGAAAGCGGTAGTAAGAGGGGCCCAGGAGTTGAAAAAGAAAGTAAAAGAAATGGTTGGAATCGAAGCAAAGAAAGAAAACTAAAAATGAAATAGCAGTGATAAAAGGTCTCGCTAAGAACTTGCAAATTCACTTAGCTTTATAAGAGAAATTTATGTTATGCAGCAGGAAAAAGTATAGGATAACGCGTAAATTGACTTCGATCTGAATTTGTGAGAAGAATCCTAATCTAATAAGGCATAAGCTCAAAACTAATAAGACTTGTAATCAATAACCTTCCTTATCACGCACGTAGGGTCACGATATTATTTTAGAATCTCTTTTTTTTTTTTAATCATGTATATTTGAAACTTAACTTTCGAGTTAACCTATATGCCTATAATACTGCAATTTCATCGATCATAAATTATTCATACAATTGTTGTTGCATTACCAAACCAAGCAAGCAGATCTTGGGAGTCATTTTCTCCATAATCCAGAAATAGTTTATGTTGGAAAATCCCAATAGAAATTCATTTTATTAACAATTTATTAACAAGTAGTAATATGTTTTACTAATCCACCAATCTATATATAATAATAGGATTATGGCATAACTCTAGTAAAAGGGAAACTATAAACTAATAGAACTAAGAAGTAGTAAGAGAACTTGTTTTGGGCATGTTTATTCATTCGGTTTTTTTGGAAAATTCTAGATGGATATAGAAGGGTAATGTATGGACTCTGTTTGTTAATCTAAATATATCTGTAATCGCAAACGCCGTTTTATGTTGTAGTTCATTTCTATTTTTTAGAAAAAAAATAAAGCAAGCAGAAAAAGAAAATAAGTAGTATTTCAGTTAGAATAAGTTGAGATCCATTAAAATCTTCACAATATAGTATTTGACACAATCCTTAATAAAAAGCATTACTTGTGGATATTAAGTAAGTAAGGAATTACGGCAGTTACTACTAAGAAATTAAGAAGTTAAGAGGTGTTCATAGGATTCCTATAATCTTATTGCATTTCCAGCATCTGTGAAATATGTTCTGTTACCAACTAAATAAAGGCCGACTTTTTGCAGCGAATCTTAGTGAGAACGCTCGTATATAAACACAAATGAAATAGAAAGAAAAGAAGAGACATACAAGGAGTAAATCCAAAATCAGGAAAAGCTTTGGGGGTTGAAGGATAAATGATTGTGCCTAGCTTATTTCAAACCATAAAAACTGCATACAATACACAGAATGAGTTGTCACTATAGTTACTCCTGGACTGGGAAGTTAGAAGGAAGAATTCAGGAAAGGAAATATCTAACCTAGAGGAAAAAAGTGCTAGAAATATAGTTCTATTTGCGGGGTCATGCCTAAAAATCTAAAAAGAAAGTAAACTGTGACACCTTATCATTTGTATAATTTGGAGGAGTTATTCTCAGTAATAGTCGGTAGGTAATAAATAGAAATGATTCGAAGTGTCACTAAGAAATACTTTCTACTTCTTTTTTGGAGTATAGAATTAGAATATGGAGACAAGTGCACCAATTACGTACATCTTTCATTGGAGGAAGTTTTCCTTTGTTTCTTTTTTGTTTTGTTTATACACAGTAAAATAGTAACAAACAGTAGAAGATTATTTCCCTTCCCATTCAACTATTTATTATACTATATTTTATATGCGCATGACCGCGGGTAAATTCAATATATAAATAAGAAGAAAATAAGATATTATAATGGTGGATATAGATTTCAAAGCATAAACTAGAGTTATAAGAAGCAAGTACACTTAAGCAATTTCTTAAGCAAGGGATACCTGTAAAAAAAAAGATGCATTGGGTGGAAAAATACATCTACGCGTCTATAAAATCTATTATATATATTGGAATTATGACTATATGCGTATTGGAAACGTACCAGAAACAGAGTTGTTGTAGAAAAGGAACAAACAGGAGATTCAAATAGAGATTCGGCAGAAATGTCATTACGTATAGAGAACTATTTTCACAAACAAGATTTACGCCATTAAAGAAGTCGTGGGTAGTAGAATCCAAGTAAAGAAATACAAAGTATAAAGTAAGTAAAACAAACGCAGCTATTCCGTACTAAAGCTCAAGAACAGAGCCAGTCCTTGTTGTCTATTATGAGTCAAATACACTTCCCATACAGCAATTCATACAGGTAAAAGAAAGCATACGGAAACAACGTAAAAACGGTGCCTTTTACTAGAATTTAATTATATAGTAATTATATATAGAATATATGCTTTTTTCTTAGGTATATTTGGTATAAATAGATTGAACTCTTTTTTACTCTTTTTATTATCTTTATTTATCTCTTATTCTTGCTTAATGTTATTGATGCTATAAGTAAAGTAAGTAGTTTATTATTATTTCTTTTTTAAAAATATTGTGTCTATGACTATTCTTCTCCGATGCTTGTCTCTGCAATTAAAGAAAGTTTCTATAATCTGTTGTTTGCCCTTACGAGATACACCGCATTACTTCGAGTCTTACTAGCCATAAAATATAGAAAAATAAAAGAAGGAAAGTTAGGATAGATGCCGGACTTTGATCTCCTTCCTAGAGTGGAGAAATTTTGTTGTAGCAGACACTAAATAAAACGATGCTATTCGATTCGAAACCAAACCTAGAGGAAACTCGAGATGGAAAAAGGAAAGAAATTCATTATAATACTCACTCATACTAACAAAAGAAACCCAAAATCAATTCTATTGGAGTCATCACTTCCGTTCTCAATCCTAAGTAAGCTACATTTTCAATTCAATTCTTTATTGCAACCCATTTTTAATAATAGACAACAATTATACAACACAACAGCACACACAGTAAGTAGTAAGGACCAACCTCAACAAGATGAAGGATAAATACGACACTTTCCCTATGATTCTCTGATTGGCGCTAGAGATGACTGCAAACATTTCATGGGCAGCTTTATACGAAAACCTAAAAAGGGGGAAATCTTTGTTCCACGAAGTAATTTTATTTTTATGATTAAGATGATTAAGTAAAGTAAGGTAGCATTTCCTCTAAGAAGAACTTCTACATAGCTTAGATAGAAGAGCTCCTTTTTGTTTCCCAAAAAGAAAGATAAATAGCATATATTAGCATTAGCAGCAACATCGATCAGAAAATAAAAAGGAGAAAACTGAAGGTAAAAGAAAGAGAAATATGTATGAAGGGCAAAATTAGGAAGTATGTGAACGGAAAGGCTTAGAGATTCTATAATTTTGTGCAAAGACCAAACTCGCGTAATAACATAGATTACAAGTAGATTACAAAAAAAAATAAAGCTAACCAACTGTGTATCTCAAGTACCACGACTTTATTAGTGTATTCGGAGTGCCCTATATTATCTCTTACAGCCAATGTGACTTAAAGCTATCTTTGCTAAGGTTTTACGCTTTGTTTGTTGGATTTGAACCTTAAGGAAGTAGTGAAACCAAGCATCGCCATTATCTATCGTATCATTATGAATGCACGTTCTCTGCTAAATTTAGTAATTTATATCTTGTAGTACTTGGCGGTCTCATATTCATATATATATATAATATTCGTATAAATAAAAAGTTAGTAACTTATTTTCTTTTCTTACACTCTCTCTTTTTTTTTTATCTCTTTACATCCTACCTCAAGGCATTCCTTATTTTTTGGTGGATCTAAACTTTCTTTCTAAAAAATAAAAAATAAGAATTCCTAACTAAATAGTCGTCATAATCATAACACTAAATTCTAGTACAACAAAAGACTCCTAGCATAT
The DNA here is from genome assembly GCA_036897175.1 of Plantago depressa. Lineage (NCBI taxonomy): Eukaryota > Viridiplantae > Streptophyta > Magnoliopsida > Lamiales > Plantaginaceae > Plantago > Plantago depressa. The sequence goes on along the minus strand of JAYMSO010000003.1, from coordinate 37,964 downwards.
TCACTTGTATACCAATTCTAAAATGTAAGGTTCCCACCAGCTCCAAGCAACGAATTCTATATCATATTTATGTTTCAAATAGAAAAGTATAAATAAGCAAATGCAATTCTTTTTTATTTTCGTCTAGGTGGTCTCCTTTGGAAATCATTCCTACGTGGATTATGAGTGCTTTATTATGCGGATAGATATAGATATATTATATAGTTTGTATAGGTATATAGGAAAATGTTAACGTGTAATATCCTTACTACAAACATTTAGAATAGGTTTTGAATCAATCATAACGGTGACATTTTTTTTAGCCGAACTCATTTTAACTTGTTATGGTATGGTGCAGCCTTTTCCTTCAAAAATCCAAAAGCAGATATATGCACTTACCCTTCTCTTCCTTAATAATTTGCCTGTCAACCAAAAAGGGAAAACTGTACCAAAACGCGCACTAAACGTATCCTGCATGGGTTTTAGTAGAGATATCCACAGCAGTATAGTATATTAAATACTCAGAGAGAGGAATCTTTCGAATAAGGAGTAGACATTGTCTTCAAGTGGCCTAATTTTATACAATTTCACTAGGCACTCATTATTACGATTACTTTGTGTAGATGCCTTATCCTTTTACACTTTTTTTTTGTACAATCTACGGCCGTGAGATATAACCTTTGCCAATATGAGATAAAATAATAAGGAAGAATTCCCTCTTCTCGCTATCTAATCTAAATTTCACACTATACTCAGTAAATATTTTTTTTATAACATCGATTCTCTTCTCTGTCAATAATTTTTATATAAGAAAACGTCTTTATTAAGTTTTAAGTATATAGGCTAATTATTTATTGTAAAGAATTTTCTCTTTTTATTACCTCCCGTTACCATGAACTTTATTGCTTTTATTTATTATATTATACAAATAAACAAACGCGGCTTACTATTTATTTTATTCTATGTAATGTAAGAATGAATTTTTCTTTCTTTCTTCCTATGTTTCTCTAACTTGATTATATTAACTAACTCGATAAAATAGAGTCTTTTGTTTTGTTTGTGGTGGTTGTTGCAGATTAAGAATTCTATAAAGATCTCATGTCAATGTTCCACAAATTTAAAGGCTCAGACTGATTTGAGGAAAATAATCCAATTATTAACGAAAAATGACTCATAGCCTACAAAGGGTATAGGTGTACATACAATAATTTAAATAAACCCAAAAATAAGGTGCACAATGGTATAAATATCTAGTATTTATTATTGGACTTACAAATGTACTAAAAAAAGACATAGGCATGGTCTAGAATCAAACTTGCTTACCTCAAAAATTTATATGTATTTTCGTCTTTCTATTTATATTTAAACCAAATAATTTAACATTATTGCCCAAAACTTATCATCTGCTCCATCCATGCAAACTATTATTACACTATGGACCGTACGATTTACAAAGTTCGATAAAGTGAGTTATTAATAAACTTGGTTGCATTGACTTTCTCTACAAATCCTTATGAAATTTAATACTAGGCAATAACAGTAAGTACTCTATACGGAATGAATATATCTTGATCTTGATTCATTTACAACAGACTCTTTTTACACAATAAAGAAGGTGAAGAGGTATAAGAGGAGATGGTTAAATTCTGGTTATATCTAGAAAGGACATCGCTTATTTTATCTTAATTAATCTCGATATAATAATATATAATGTGTGAAACTACTTCCAGCTTGCTGTGTCAGGAAAGTACTCAATAATAGGAATTTTTACTAAGAATTTTGGAGTTCCCTAATCTTTTATGTACGTGGTCAGTGGTCATAAATAATACTTTTTTCTATTATTTTAACATTTATTTATTTGAGAATGAGCATTGACGGGATTCATTTCTAAATTTCTAAGATGTAAGTTCTCGTATTCCCTTACCAACAAAACAAAAATACGTGTCAGAGTCATCCTAAGCAAGCAAACAGCAGGGAATCCTTCTTTGTTTATAAAGTTTTCCGGCACATGCACATATAGAAAAAAAAGAATCACCGAGGAAAAAGGTTTTTGCAATTATAGGCGCCAGGTCGGATATTCTCTTACACTAGGTTAGATCTAATAAATAAAATATAAGCTGTTATTTTAGGTGTTCTTCTTTACTCGTTTTTTCAACTTTGACTTCTACCTGTATTTTCAAGATTATATGATATGCTGTTTGGGATTATAGACTTCAAAAAATAGGATTACACTAAACACTAAAAGCCTTCTTTCCGAAAAAGAGAAGAGAAATGGATCTTTTCTAAAATTACGCAGTCTATTCAATTCGATTCAGTGGGTCCTCCTTATTTATCCTCTTTATTCTTCATATTTAAAAACCAAGTTCTTTTTAGTTCCAAGTAGCTCTTCTTAACTTAAACATAATATGATATGAAAGAAAGTATGAAAAGAACGTAGCGTAAGTAAATAATATAATGGAAAAGCCCTAAGCGAATTCACAAGCTAAGAAAGAAATAGGGAAGGGGCCAAAACCTAGTATTCTTAGATCCAAAACCGAATATGTTCTTGGGTTGTTTACATACAGTATATGAACATGTATTCTAGTCTTCTAACTACCTCTGTTGTAATATACGGACGGAGTACTCTTGGTAGCTCGTGGTAGTATGGATTCTGAATATTGGCAAGAAATTCTTTACTTTAAAAACAGGACCTCCTTATATCTATTCAACACTTCTCGTGGACAGAGATATACATGTGTTTGTCGTTTTACTGTAATCTAGTCACCAATGGTAGTTTTCATAACATAAACAACAATTCCTCTGCTTCAATCACTTACGGCCTATATCTTCTAGGTTATACGCCGTTTTTTCACATGCCTTTTCCCGACAGATCCAAACTATCCTTACACGTAGAATCCAAAGAGTATTTATCATAATACCTAACTACTTATGGGAAAGTAAAAAAAAAAACTTCACATAAACCAAGCAAAAGAAAATGATCACTTATAATAACTACGAATTTCCTTTGTCTTTTCAAAAACCATACACCAAAAAACATGCAAATAAAAGAAAAAGGCTGTATTATAATAAATAATGGACGTGCTCTTGACTCTAACTACTTACTCTAAGAAGAGATTTTCCATACCTCTTTGGTGTTTTCTACACTAGATAGTGTACAACGATGGGTTATTTTGTTTGTTTAGATATCTATTCCCCACGACGACCTCCGAAGAAACTTATTACCGTGTTAGGAAATAGAAGAGGATGCTGAGAATAGAATATTACAACAGTAAATGCGGAAACATGAAGTTGGTAGGAACCCATAGTGCAGGAAATGGAAAAAAGAAAAAATATGTCGTTGCCATGGCCTTAAGCAAAAAAACGTTGTATGTAAGGGAAGTTTGCCTAACTAAGATCTGAGAAGAATAAAGGATAGAATATTCTTTTTTTAGTTTTAGAAGATGCAGATTAAGACGTAAGCCTAAAACATAGCATAAACTTTGATAGCGAGCGGTGGAAGATACTCTTTATACTTTGACTTTTATAGACGTAGAGGCCCCTTCTTCTTTAATTTGTTTTATTTGTGTTCTGTCAAACTAAAAGTCCTGTATAGAGAAATTTGGAGTGTTCGAGCAATTCTTACACTGACCTCCTCCTTAGGTGCGTGAAGTAAAAATACAACAAAGCAAGAGAATACCTTTTTCAGAGAATTGCCAGAACTCATTGTTGTGTAATATCAGATTCCTAATAAAGAAATTGGAAAAGGAGAAGTAGAACGTCAAATGAGTTTTTCCTACGAGGTTGCTTTCAAAAGAAAGAAAAGAAATGAATCAACTTCCAATCTCCTTCTGGTAGTAAGACTTCGCGAGACTGGCAAGATCTTCTCTCTTTCTGTAGCTCTCGAAAGCGGAGCTATGTCAGAAATCACCTACTTGTGGAAGAACCCTGATCAACCCTACATTTTTCCCGGAACTCAGCCAGGTGCTCCAAAAGCTAGACCGCCAATATCCCACGAAGAAGACCTTGTACTCGAATGATGGTCAGGCTTTGCGCGAATTATTTAGTCCTTCGTTCCTCCCGAATTGGAGAGTAGGATAGAGGTCTCTTCGGAAGTGGCGAAAAACAAAGAATTTGTTTTAGAGGAGTGTAACAGAATTCTATTAAGGCTTGCTTATGATTTTATGCGGACACCAACCAGACAGCATGCCTATGATTCAGTCCAAACCTTCATCATCCACTACTTTAAAGTCATCCACTAATCAAGCGAATGACTACGAACCATCCATTCTAGTTTACACGGCCATATTGACTTGTGCACTACTTTTCATTCTCTTCTAGGTTCTTACTACTAAACTTCTCTGTCCGTTAGGTGGGATCTGTCTTTTTTCCATTCTCATTTCCGCGAACTTCACTGACTCAAAAAACTTCTTCTTTCTCTTCTATGCGGCCACTCACTAATCGCTTTCTAAGATCTAGTTCGGGTAGCCGTAGGGGAACCTGCGGCTGGATCGAATCATAACAAACAATCCAAAAATCGAATCCAACCTTTTCTGACTTTCATAAGAGTTCCATATTTCCCTTATTTAGTCATATTAGTCATACTCGGCGAAGACTCCTTGTACTTCATTTAATGGTATTTGGGCTTTGCGCTCACTTTTTCTTATGTGTTTTTAAACGAAACATAGGAAAAAAAAAAGAATAGAAAAAGAGCTCTATTTTGATACAGTCTCAAAGCTAATCAAGTAGAAGTCGAGGTAATACAAAGAGGAAGGAGGAGAAAGCCAAAATTTTCCCATACTCAGTTCTTTCTCTATTTGAGTGCGAGCTAAGAAGAAGGACTCCTTGTAGAAGCAAGCTTGGTTATGGAGTATAAGAGGAACCTTTCTTTTGTTGGAATCTTTTTGTATGTAAAAAGTAGTAGAAAAGAAATATGTGGGTGCCTAAAAATGTCATCAACTATTGGTTTCTATCTTTTAGGTATGTCTTAAAGATACCTTAATAAGTCTACTTTTCTTCCGGTTTGTCAGCTTATAGGACTTCTTTTTGACTACTCATTTTTGACTACTCATTTGTTCCTTCGTTGTTTTCTTTACCTTCTTTCCTCCTTTTATAGTATTTGCCTACATAAATAATTAAGAACTTCTACATTTCATACATTTATTTACACGAAGATAGAGATAGACTAAGTGAGGAATGGTTGATCTCTAACCCTTACATAAGACTCTTTAGAAGACTCACTAGAATACATAGAACATGTATAGCTTTTCGGAATGAGTCTATATTCTCTCATTTTTTGTGATAATTGCTTAAGATGAACTCGTCGTTGATTAGTTGGATTAACGCGGCTATTAGTCTATCGGTAGTTACCTCGACTTGTTGCCTGCGAGTTTTTTGGATGAGTTCTCTTCAGTATTTGTATGTCTACGTATGTCTTACTAGAGTCTTTCCTTTCGGCTGGCTTTGTCCTTTCTTTGCAAGACTTTTTTATTTCTAGTTTTGATCTCAACTCAACCCGGCTTCCTTTTTTCTCATTACTCCTAGATAAGATGCCTACACCTACCTCTGCTTTTAATCTATGAATGTTGTCTCCATCATGAGTTGTCTATATTATTATTATGATTACGAGATTTGGTTGGGAGAAATGTGATCTTTAAGGGCATCTTCTTACACCCTAGTCTTATTAAGACCCATGTTTCTTTTGATTTTTAAGGAGGAAGAAGCTCTTAGTATCGGTGTGAAAGTCATTTGTACTAGAAATATGACCAAATACGGTGAAAAAAGTATAAGAAAGAGAAAATAGTAACAGGGCAAGAACAGAAGCAGTTCTCCTTATTCCTTACCCTATAAAATAAGAGAAAATAAGTCTAAATTGGGAGAAACTTGGTGCAAGGATTTCTCTTTTCTCAAGGTATTCTTTTCTGTAGTCATTTATGTATATTCTGTTCTTCCTTTACCTGGGGAAATCAAAATAGAAAATAAAGATATGATTCTAGGCTTTTTTCTATGAAAATACTGGTCTATTTTATTTGATTGTACTTCTGTGTCATCAATCATAACGCACAAGTTTCGTTGTTGGACACAGGATATACTTTTCGGTATAGAATTCTATATGAATCTACTCTTAAATCTATATGAAATTCTTGCATTAGCATCATTTCCCCTTTTTTTGTTTACCGCTTGGAATTCTGTACGAACTACTTAGATTCGACTCTTCTTTCTATTTAGAAAAGTTTCGCTCTATATTCTATTGGCATCCAGTTTCTTGCATAGGTTTTCTATTTTTCATTTTTAGCATGCATCAATTTGTTTCCCTTTCTTTTTAATCGTAGTTCTGAGATACAACATTGAATTCCTTCACCCAATCTGGAATCATTTTTTCTATTTCTAGAATCTTTTTACATTACTATAACACAACAAACAGCCTCCAATAAGTTATTATGCGGTATGTTACGCAGCACTCCCGCCGTAAAAAAAAAAGAATCTTCAGTATCATCATCTGTCAGAAAGAAGTACGTCAATCAAGTAATAGAGGTCTTCTTGCCTAAACAAATGAAAAATGTAGTAATCTATCGCTGATAGCTAAATTATTAGTGTAAGGAAAAAGAAAAAGAATAGGAAAATTATTTCACTTTTTTGAGGATTTGTTGCCAACTAAAGAATCTAAGATAAGAAGTAAGAAGAACGGGTAAATTCAATAAGCATCTGAAAGAAAGGAAAGGAAGGAGGGAAATATAGAGCAGTTGTTTCTTCTTCTATTAGTAGATTTTAGATCCTATTCTTGGTATTGATAATAATGAGATAATGATGATATATATAACTCTGTGCATTCTTCCTTAGACATAGCATATGCACTATTCTATTATTGCTAGAATTCCTTAGTGAAACTTGTTCTAATAGAAAAAAGACTTTTTAGAATATATATATATATCTCTCTCTCATCTAGAGTTATTGCGCATCTTATATTATTATATAAATCTTCTTTTTACTTACGCATTGTGCTTATTTATATAATCCACAGCAAGAAATTAGAAACTAGAACTTCTGCCATCGCTTCCGTACAAATCAAATAGAAAAGGAGAGTAATTTGGTGATATAAGAAAGGAGTGTATAATTGCATAATATAATCAGAATACAAAGCTGGAAAAATAGTATCTTTAAGGCAGTAAATAAATAAATATTGGACAGGGTGGGAAAGCCCATATTCGCGAAAACATATTCATTATCTAGTAGAATATTTGGGAGATATTCTATCTCTTCGGGACATATCTATCTCCTGCTGTGTATACTATAAGTAAGATTTCGACTCCTGCGTAATTGCACAAATGCAAAACTCTAAATTGACATTCATCGAATCTCCCGGATTCTTTCTCAACTATGGGAAAGGAACAAAAACGGAGTAGAATCTATTATTATTATTTTGGGACTGGGCAGAATAGAATGTGAAATACATATGTCTAAACTTTTTAAGTTAAGGTGTAATCCGAAAAGGAAATAAATGAAATAAATCTAACCCATTCTATCTAGAATTTATATATCTATTTTATAGGTACTCCCCTGACCCAAAGAAAGAGACGAGAAATGTGCATAATTAGTCTATCTACTCTATCTACTATATTAAGATTAGTTGATAAATATACATCATCTTTTTAAAAAAACGCCCTTATCTTATAACAGCAACAAACAAAGGAAGAAGAGAGCAACTATTGTACGACAGAAGAATAGGGATTACTTCTTATATATATATAAGATAGTTAAGAGATAGTATTTCCAACATTAACAAAATAAGATTTACAAATCAATCAAAAAAGAAGCTCTTTCTATACATAACATATACCTTTTGTTAGAACGCAGGGTAGAGTACACATCATTTGCATGGTACTTGATAATTCAACATAATTTCGGATCTTCCCTTATTTGGGGAAAATACCTGAAAGTGGTCCTGATAGCATATTTTGTTATTAGAATCATCACCTCATCATAAAAAGAAATAAGTAGATGAAGGGTTTTGGGTTTAAGACAAATTCTAGAATTCCAAGTCCTATGTTTGAGTATGTAGGATGTCTTTCTACGTTGTTGCTTGGGGATTTAGAGTAAGTACCCTTTCGCAGAGGGACTACATGCATAATATTTTAGTTAGTATAAAAAAGAGTAGTTACAGATATCCATATTTCTTATTCATTTTAATAGTATTTATTGTTGATTGGTACAACGACTTTGGTTTAATCCAGTCCTACAACAGAACCTAGGAGATCCAACAACGAGTAATAAGTAAGATTTCTAACAAATAACTTGTCTATCTAAAAAATAAGAAGGGCCCTGAAAAACGACAGACCCACTTTTTTTCTTCTAGTTATCTATATTCTATCCTGCTATTTGCGGTATGCCTCGATACAGTATTATTTATCCAAAACTTTCCAAGTTATACGATCCTTTCGATTTCCTTACTTTCTACATGCACTCGACCTAACCCTAATAATAGTAAGAAATAGAAATTTAGAGTATAAACACAATATAGTATGTTAGTTAAATTCTTATCTTATAAGCATGCAGAAACAGAATGAGTTTTGTCTTGTCTATATTCTTTATCGTGCTGGATATCGTATTAAGTTATAGCTGATGTTCCTTTCACGATTCTTCCTATCTTTCTATATTAGGAATTAGGAGCTACTTTTTTTTGTTTCTATGCCCTTCCCTGGACTACTACTAGATTTGTTTGTTGATTTGTCTGCTTCATTCCTTTCTTTTAAACATCCTACCTAATAGTTTGGAATCAAATATAGAAAAAAGATGTTCTATCAATATCTTCTTTACTTACAACCTTACTTTCATTTGTTTTAGTAAATTTATGGTAAATAATAGAAATTTATATAGAATTTGAATGGATTTCCTTAGTTCTACAAAAATCTTTTAGGTACTACTATATGTTATGAGTTAGTTTGTGTCTTCTAGTATTAGCCTAAGTGTTCGCAACGGAAGAGAATTCCAGCTAGAAATTAACAACAAGGACTATGTAATAGAAATACCACCATTTAACGGACAAATACCTTTCGTCTATTTATAGTTCTATTGTTTTATGTACATGTACAGAGTTGTATTTCATTGGTGCAACATCATATAAGACATATAGAGAATATGAAAGGAAGAAATCTTTTCTTATCCAGTCATCTTCAAAAAGTCATTAATCCTGATTCTAGGATTCCCATAGATTTTCTTTAGATCTTATATATCCCCTTCTTTTCTTTTTAGTTAGAAGAGTGAAAGCACAAGTTACTTCTATCCCAGCCTACCTTCTCTTAATTAGAAGAATACTGTCATAGAACTTTCAGTAGTAGCAGTTTCCACTATAGATTACTAAGTAGAAAACTTACACAAAGCCGAAATAAGAAAAATCCCACAGACATTTCAAGGCATATTTCTTTGGTATGGTGGACTTTGTATTCTAAAATCTCGCTCTTCATATGGTTTCGAGTATTCTTAGTCTTTTCTCGGTTTTTCTTCTATGCCTTATTTTTTTATTAACCTAACCTTACCGTTTTGAAAGAAGAATTCGAGGAGAGTCAAGCTACATTACTAATCGAAATGGAAAAATGATACAGTCAGTCTATTTCTAAGTTCGGTAGATTTTCTAAGAAGTGTTGATAGTGGAAATCTAAGAGAGTTCTATGCTTCTTCTTATTTGGTGTTGTGTTCGTTTGGTTACTAATATATTCTAATAATGATGTCTACCCTCTAAGATTCGAGAAACGTTGTAATGAATCATTTGAGAGAAATACAGAGTCTTCCTTATCCGAGTCTTTCTTATTTTAGTGTTCTATCTACTTAACTCTGTGTACGAATCTTTTCATTGAAAGAGTACGTTATCCACTAGTATATTGAGATGTCCACCAGTCACAAGATAGAAAAGAAATAGATTCTGGAATTACTTTTACCTTGCCCTTTTTTCACCCTTCCCAGTCTTTGATGCATTAACATCTAATTCATAAGTCCTTTTCTTAGAAAATCCTAAAGAAAAACCTTTTGATCCGAAAATGCAAAGACCTATTTCTTTCTTGTGATATTGTTTGAAGAAAATTTACACGTCTGTCAAAACAAAACCTATAAACGGTGCAGAGTCAGAAGATGTACTATCTTTCTATATTGATTTAGAGAAACTTTAAGAAAAGTGAAGTGAGGGGGATATTCTCTCAGTTATAAGAAAGAAAGGAAGCATCTGCTCTAACAACCTTATTGCTGAAGTGAAGTAATAAAGAACATGTTTTGGCCTAAAAAATGTATCTAAAACGAATAGAACGAATAGAATTTTATGTGAGCAGGGCAAGGCCATTAGTCCGGAAATGTACCTTATCTAGGAGCAACACGGTTAAACGGACTTTTTTAATCTAACTCTTCTAAAAAGACTATATATAGAAAGGGTTGTATTATACATTTCTCTCGATTTTCGTCTTCTCGGATTTTAGACTCGGTACAAAGTAAACTTACTTCTAGCAATTAGCAAATTTCTAATGATTTATTAACACTAAAACGATTTACCGGTTTCCAACAAGTATAACGTTGTATAAACTGTTTCCAATTTGAATTATTTCGGGCATAGGTGTGCTGTTTTACGAAGAGTACTCCCACCAGCACACGACAACAAGAAGGATAAAATAGGTCACTGAGAGTAAATGTAGTTTTTGATTCATTTGGCACCCCTGAATAAAAATGAAAGTAAGGAGACTCTAAGGGCCATGCCTTTCATAATATCTCTTCTCTTGACATATAATGTTTAGTACAAATGTGAGTTGTTCAATAACAAGTTATGCCATGCTAATCAAGATCAAGGGTATTCGGGGCGTACTTAGGGTTGGTTATGTTGTTAGCATTTCTAAGAAAGAATGGTTCTTTCCCAACAAACATAAAGAAAATATAAGAAACTATGGTATTTGGAGCAAGATATTCCTATTTTCCAGGGGCTCGAAAAGAACTTCTTCTTTCATTTTGGATGCCTTCCTATAACGACGTGAACTCAATCAAAGAATAATTAATAAGAGAGATGTCTAACTAACTCTAATATCCAAACCAGTCATAAGTCATATATCTATATTATGTAGTAACAAACAATAGCGGTATCAGTGGTAGTAGTGAGATAGAAGCTGTGCTAGTCTCACAATTAAAACGTTAAGAAATCTTCCCAAGATGAACTAAAGCTATAGTTTTTACGAAAGGAACTCACGAACAATGTCGAATATAACAAGAAATAAGAAATTAGGTTAGAAATAGCTTCTGATCCATTTTCCAAGGTTTCCTAGGGCTCGAAGACTTTATATGTATTTTTGGTATAACTATACTATAACTGCTTCTAACAAAGAGTCTATTTAATTTTAATAAGAATAACACAAGAGATATAATAAAGAATAGAATATCATGCATGTACCGTACAGGCATAGCAGCAGACATAAGTCATTTACTAATAAACATAGCAGTGGTATACGTGATAATGGTAGTTCGTTCTGGTGGTAGCTCGGACTCTTCTAAAAATTAACTAATTAGAATGTTAAGAAATCTCTTCCAATTCTAGTTATTTCAGAGGGTTAATAAATAGAAATTCCAGCAATGTTGAACATAGCGAACAATAAAATTCTAGGTGTGTAAGTTCACCAAATGCATATTTTCTAAGAGCGAAGATGTGAACAAATGTCTAACATATGAAGAGAAATAGAGGTAGTTATCAATTTCAATGAATGACTTCCGGTATTCCAGCATCGAAAGCTGTCGTGTCTCTAATCGCGTAGTATTTTTATATGTTTTTTTATTTTTTATATTACGCACTAACGGGTTCGCTTACAACTCTTCCTTAGATTCCAGATTCCTCTTACCTTTAGTGAATCCAAGTTCTAGAAGATAGTTTACTCTGTACCCTGCAAAGAGACTAAAGTCGAATACAGGGAAAGTTCTGTATTGGGTGTTTAGGTTGTACTAGTAAGCATACATAAATAACATAAGGAAATAATTTTCTGAGTAGATACTGTCCGCCTCGACTCAGAAAAGTAAAGAAGAGTACCAGATTCTAGTCGACAAGAATACAACAAGTATAATGGTGCAAGATTGGACGCCATAGTTTGGCATACAGCATAGAGTCAAAGGAAAAGAAAAAGACTAGTATCGTATAGTAACTTACCTTGGTAGTAATTTATGGGTTGTCTTAAACTGTTATCTCTTTATTAGATCATGTTCAAGATTAGAAGACGTGTCTCTATCTTTATTTTCTATTATATGAATTTGAAATTGGTAATTTAATTTGCCTAAACTTTTCTCTATTCTAATTCTATAAGAAATCTCGGGTAGGTGATATTCTCAACAATGTTAACTCCGTTTGTTTTTCTATTAGGAGGGATCTGTGTCTTACTTAGATGAATTAAAGAAACTAAGTACTCTTTCTCTTTTTGGAAATATATTAATTAATAAAATAATTGTATATATAATGCTGTGTTTGCTTTGTATCTCAGCAAATTCTTAATCCTTGCTGAATAAATGAAGTAATTTCATTCGGAGTTTTTTTGGTAATAAGTACCCCGCGGAGTTTTCGTTTAATGTGACAATCAACAACAATTGACACCGTTTTCCTAGACTTATAACAGAGTCTCTTATTTGTAGCATAGGTTAGATAGACCTTTTTTCCTTGTCGTTTCTTTTTCTATGAAATATGAATTAGAACCAATCTAATATTCTGAATCAGTACATTTCTCTTTTAGTTAATTAAAATATCCGCTAGCTACGTAAATACTTTATATTTTATTAAAAATAGCTTTCTTTCGTTAGATTATTTCTTCCTTTTCTCCTTCGTCTTTGTCGACACAATCTTCCAAGAATGACTCGGTTATATAACATATTTCACATGACGTACTTAATATTTTATGGAAATCCAAAGGATAACTCTGATTCCAAAGATTTCCCCTTTTCTTTTTTTTTTTTGCAACAAACAAGAATTCCTCTGCAATTACTTTGTACATAGCAATGAACACTATAGGCATCCTAAGAGACATATACCATACACAAGATTTCGAATCTATTTGTATAATCTATCTTACAGGAATAAATGTACTCTTTCTAGTTGTATACTATGAATTTGTGAGCACCCTATCTAATAATTAGCTTTTTATGGCATATGTGCGAGTGAAAACACAGTCCTTCCTTTTCCCTTTTCTAACTTGCGAGAAATACAGTTCCAATTCTTTCTATTATTTCTTTATTTATGATATTCTTTAACAGAGAAAATAGATACAGATAGCTTCTACCTAAACCCCTAGAAGTGTTATATACAGCGGCAACATGAAAGTCAATATCTACCATATAAAAACCCGAGTTGTTCTTTATTACTAATACAGGTACAAACTGATAGTAGAAGACAATTTCTACCTAATTCTACTTTTCACTTAGATAGAAACTAGAAACCTCCTCTTAGATTTAATTAAACAACCTAAATTTCTCTGTCTGCTTGTACAAATAAATAGATTAATATTCTTACACCCTCCCTTATTCCTCTATATATATATATATATATACCATAGCAATAAAAGAGAAATGACTTCTCTGGACTTATACGCCAGATAGATATAGGAGTCATTGAATTGTTACATACCACTACTATGAAAATGACTTTTTGTGTATTCCAGGGAAATAGAATCTACAAGTTATTATTACTTAATATGTAATATGAGGAATCTTCTTTTATTCCCACGTAGATCGTGCGTGATATGAGGCAACTTGTTTATGTTATTCTATTTTATTGTACTTGATAATTTCATTATAGAGCCAGAAAGAAATTGGAAAGACTTCTCAATCAACCAAGCCGCCAAGTTGTAGACCAAAGGTGTAATTACTATTTACTAGAATTAGACGTTGTAAATTAATTATGATTGAGTTAGGATATATAACTCTGCGTATGAATATTCTAATAATAAAGAAATTGAAGAAGGATTAAATAATTATTTTAAAAATGAAGAATAAGAAGAGAATAAAAGGAAGTGTCTAATATCATAGATATCACATATAGGTGCGAGTGTAGTCGTGGTGTTGTTGTAGGCCTATTTTGTAGTGGTGGTATAGCTATAGAAATGGCGTTAGTAATATGTATGTCTACTTAGTAGAATTTCTTTAGGGTTAGTTAGAAAGAATAATCACAGACATTTCCGCACATGACGAAGGATAATAGAAACCAGGGCATTCAGAGCAGATGCAGTTTTTGATTCCATTTGATTTGGCTCAGACTCATCTACTCGGGAAAGAAAACTGACTTCTAATACTTAATAAGCGTGGAAGTGGTCGAAGGCATGACAACGATAGTTAGAACTATTTATTATTATATCAAGAATAACTTCTCACTGCTACCAATTCTCGTTTTTACAATATAGGATGTGTACAAAAAGTACTCACAGACAATGTTGAATATGTCGAAAAAGAATAAATTAAGATCTTGCAAGTGCATATATTCCAAAGGCTCCTGGCTTTTACTATGTATTTTGTATAACTTCTCATAACGAAGAACTCAGAGAGTCATTAAAGAACAAAAAGAACAAGATTCAATTAATTAAGAGAAGCTATCTATGTCTAAGTCCCAGTCATAAGCCATTAAGTCATTAATAGATTCTATCTCTTTCATTCGCTGAGTTTTAGAGTTCATCTATATTCGTTTGGAAAAAGGATCGTTGCTTTGAGTCATTTCTTATTCCTAAATAAGTGCACTATAAACTCCCGCGTAAAAAAGGCAAGCAATGTATGGTATGCGTATTGTATGTATTAGGAAGCTTTTATTCTCACCCGTATTTTTATCCCGTTGTATTATTTTAAAAGATATATGATCCAAGTGCGCGCTTACTACTTGCTAGAAATATACACCTCTTGTAAGGATGTCTCGGTGATTACTGTATTGATGAAATAAGAATTTTACTATATATTATATACCTATAAGAAATTATGCAAAACTATAAAAACTAATAAAATATACACTTTTTAAGATTTACTTTAGAAACTTATCGGCTAGGAGAGTACTACTTTAAGTAGGAAGTTCTTGTCGAAAAAGGTATAGAATTTTTAAAACCACCCATTATTTTAAAGAATAAAATACAAATCTAAAATAACTGCAACTATCGACTACAGTATGAAAGAATTCTGTGCGTTTAGAAAGAATCCTGTAATGAAAAGTTGAAAGTGGAAGTATGAAATAGGCTTTACTTTGGACTGGAAAAAAGGTAAGAAGTGTCCTAGCTCTATTTAATTTAGATTTATGACTATAAGTAGGCTTAGCTAATTTAATACTTGTCGAAATAATTTCATGAAACTAGACATCTACATATTCTTCTATGACTCGTGAGCCCCCTTAAGCAGTTACTTTTCATAATAAAAGCACGTTATTTATAGCTCTCAATTCTACGTTATGTGTTGCCGTGTTTACGATAAATAAAGGGTACTATCTAGTATTATATCTAGAAATGAATGAATGAAGTAGACTGTTGTACCTTGTTAATAAAGTATAGCTATAGCATATATATCTTGATTAGATTAGAAAAGATTATCGTAGAACCCCTGGAAAAAGACTCTGGGATGGAAAGTGACTTCTAGATTAATTACAATTACAAATTTATATACCAGAATTGGACCAAAAACCAAAAGTGCCGACATTGTTTTTTTTTTGTGACTGCTCTCGTTGTTAGTGACACTCCTATTTTAAGGCATCTTTTATGTGTTACGTGATTACTTGTATCTTTTATCCCCATCTATTTCGAGAAGTACTCGTCCTTAATTCGTCACGACTCTTCAAAGTACAACATTTACTCCCTCAATGTAAACAGTAATTAGATATTCTTACTTAATTCTCTTATTATTCTTAATCTATGTCTTTACTTGGTAGCCTTCCCGATTCTTCTTTTCTTCTTTGTTACATACAGTTTGGCCCTCATCTACTTGTATTACTTTTTCTAATTCGACAAGGGGCTGGTGAGAAATTCTATTATAAAGTCCAGATTCGAAAAACCTTTTTTATAAACTAAGGAAAACAGTGACAATTATTGACTATCTCACTACATAGAAATGTTTGAAAAGAATGGGTTGTGATGCAGACCGTATAGATTTTAAGAATGAGATTTGTTAATTACGAAGATATAGGCAATCAAGACCGAGAGAAAGATATATGACGAGGAGAACACCACCACATGCCTAAAAGAAAAGAACCATCCGTTCCATTAATAGCTAATATAAAAGTAACTTGCAGAAAGACTCGGAAGTGGATCACCTTACTTGGCGACTTATTAAGTTCTTACTATACGTGCGATTACTGTCAGCTGCAACATCTATTCCATGAAGTACTTTGTATAAGAACATGGTTTATCTTAGACTCATATTATTTATTTCGCATATACTGTGCACCCGCTAATTTCACTGCATGACAAATAGCTTCGCAATGCTTTTGTTCCTTAGTAATACAACAAAAGATTAAAAAAGTTAGATACTTTAACTTATAAGTGTCTCTATAAGCAAGCTATCCTAGAAAAAAGGAGATTCTAAAAGAAAAAGGGACAGTTCCGAAGGATCTCCTATGACCAACTACAGTGCGAAATAATTTGTTGAGGCTAGAAAAAAAGAAGTAAACCTATAGAACTATATTGTGTTATATTTTTAGATGTTAGGTAATACGATGAAAAAATGGAATGAGATATAATGTGGCTGATGACTGTAACTTAGTAGAGTAGTAGAGAATGTGCTATATTTCAAATCAAAAAAGAGTAGTTATACGTTATTATTTTGTATTCCTTAATCTGCTCTCTGCAAGGCGCAAAGAAAACAAGAGCCTAGTTTATAATAAATATTTTCTAATAAAATTAGAAGTGCGCTATATCTGCTATGGCTAACTTCGTTTATGTTTTTAAGAATATGTTTTAAGATCAGGATCCGTTGCTTTGATCTTGTTTATAAAAAGTACGTCATAGGTTTCATACTTCTGCTATTATGTCTGTATTATGTTGGGTCAACCCCATGTCTGGGTAGAGTTATTAAAAAATGATCTTTACTGCGATTGATATAAATATTACTTTACGGTTGTCGCTTGTTAAAAATTATCTCCATTTTTATTATCTTTCTTAAATTAAAGTTTTAGACCTACTTCGTTCGTTGTTGACCCTATAATGTATGTCTGTTATGTTTAGTATAGAAACGCCTGTATAATAAAAAGTATAAGGAATTTATCTGTTCCAAATCTATATAAATATCATATATCGATTAATTTATTATATATTTATTAATATTAGAACTAGAAACAAGTTTTCGCGCTTAGAAGAGTCCCTTCGGGCTAAAGAAACTAAAAACTACAAGTCCAAATCACCTACATCAGTTAGAATTCGATAGAAATTTGTTGAGGCTAGAAGAAATGACATTATTAGGCCTTTTCTTTTGTGTGAATATTCGTTGTTTGGAGCCAGCATCATCGCCTTGATTAATTCATTTTCATAAAAGTACGCTATAACTCCCACGCTTACGCGCTATGCTTGATTACTGACATGTTTAAAGCTAGACGCTGTACCCTTGTTATTTTTTTTTGTTCTTATCCTTCCTAGTAGAGAATTGTATAATTCTCTTATACGACATATCCTAATACTATAATGACCCAAAAATGACCTAAAACTAAGGTAAAATTCAAATTTATAAACTAAGGCAAACAACATCATATTCCTTATTTATTATCTCAATTATCTCACTAAATGAAAGTCTTATTACACTCTTCTTAAAAAAAAAAGTCTACCTTATATGATCTTATATGTATGTTATAATAAAATTATACTTAAAAAACAAGATTTCCTCTAGTAGATGAGTCTGAGCCATAAGAACAAAATACACTTGACCCTGCTAAAGACAGAAATTATTATCCTCAATTATCTCTAGTTGTGTAAAGTTTTCTACTCCCCGTTTCTAATTCGACTTGATCAGTCCTACTGATTATTGTATAAGTCCCACCAACATTATCATTATTTCTTCTTAGAATATGAGGATCAGTTTACCAACCAAATCATGACTATTAGCATAACGAGGTCTACTTTTTGTTTGTTGGTAGGTCTTGGCGAAGGTATACGAAATATGTAGTCCAACAAGTACTTTCATTTTTATTTTATCAGCATTTTCTTTTTCTGTTTCTTCTTATTTCAGGCTATATTCGGTGTTGGTGTTTACTTTCCCTTCCGGAGCAGCGGTTCTAATAACAAATCATAAGCGAAATAGACTTTTTTCTTACAATCAACGTAGTAAAACACAGGCAGCAATGGATAATTTATGTCAGTGAAGTGAGCATCTTTCAGGCATTCTCCACGGTAATCTAACAAATTCTATTCAAGGTTTACTTACTTTGTTGTCTTTTTTTAGTTACTAGTCAAATTATTTCAAGTCATGGCCTATGTTGGTGGTTGGTTTAGAAACAGTGAACTGCTTGTAGTACAGACAAAGAAATTCTAATAATATACTAGAGTATAACTAAGAATTTCTCTTTTTTAGCCTCGGGAGAAGGTAATCCAAGTACTCTCTTTTTAGAAACTTTTTTTCTACATAGAACATATTATTTCCAGGCTTTTTCTGTCTAATTATACCTCGTATAGAATGGCCATAGCACTTACGGTACACGAGTCCTTACCAGAATCTTTTTCTTCCAAAGTTTTTTAACTGTATACTTTTCTATTTTTGAAGGAATAGGAATAATAGTTTAGGCAACGATGGGATAGTCCTTTACTAACTTTTCAAGAATTAAGTATTTCTTTACCAAGGACGTTTTTAAAAGTTACAACTAATATTAGTCACAAAACAACATGCTTTTAACTAAGCAAGCTATATAACAAATTATTCTGTACAAAAAACTGATAATTTAAATTATGTTACATTGCCTGGGTTGTTCTTAATATAAAATAGAAATGTACGAAAAGTAATAGTCAGCTTGCTAAGTTAACTACTAAACGCGAGGTTTTCTATGTTTTTCTATGTATGGCCATATGTATCATTTGGATATTTTAATAAGTATGTAAGTAAGAGCTTTTTATTGAAATTATCTACTTAATAAAAAATAAACTATATAAAAAACTACCTAACTATCTATAAATTATAAAAATAACTACTAAGACTTGTGTATAGAATGGAATCCTTTTTCTTCCTGTCTGTTCTATATAATAAATAATAAGATTATATAAAAGAAGACACCTAATGTAACCATCAACGTACTTACTACAAGCACTTATACCTATAGAATAGAACAACACAAGAATTCTACTCCTCCTCTTTTTCTTCTTTATTTACGCTATGCCAAAATAGAAAGGTGTGGGTTTGTTTAGAATGGGAGTCCTTACTTAAATACAGGAAAAATGGAGTGCGTGCCCAACTAATCAATTGATATAAGTATCTCCCCTGCTTTTCAATTACTTTGTTAGTTTGTAGAGGGACTATCCACTACTTACTTGCTTGATATAGGTATTGCTTAATTTAATATAGGGTACAGGTACTAGGAGGATCTTGAGTGAACTTAGAACTGACATACTTTACTTCTTCTCTCTTGTTTATTAAGAGATTCCTTGCCGAGTCCAAATTAGCCTATAGATCTCTTTTTTATATTTATTTTTTCTATTTAGAATGCTTTGTTTGATATGCCTAAACCTTTTCCGAATTAGATTTTGAGATTATTATAGTGAATTTGTTCTTTCTAGGGGTTTTGCCTTTTATATCTAAATATAATTTACATACAAAGCAAAAAAGTCTAATTTTGAGTCCTCTCTTTTTTTCTGACCCACACAGTGCACAGGTTGTTCTATAACAGTATAGAAAGTTCAATCACTAGCATATATCAATCACGTCGTAAACAAGGATAATTGCTTCGTCTCTGCCTCGATTTTACGAATATTTAAGGCGTTGTTACTGTTCTTTTAAAACAACACAATAAAAGAATTAGAAATCTAACTATGCATATAAAATTTCTGGCTATACTTCAAATAATTTGGTTAATAGAGACCCCTTCTTTGAGATATATTTGGAAACGCTAATACGAATAAGATAATAAATAATATTAGTTTTAGACGTATGATTTATCCTGAGGTTCCCTTTGATCTTCAATTTACATGTTATATAGAAATTATACCTTAGCACGAAAGGATTAAACCAGTGTTCCAAGATGAATTTTGTCTAAAAAATTGTATTATTTATTATTAAGGTACTACACCTAATACTATCAAAATATATTTGGAAGGAAAAAAGACTCTTAAGTTGGCACCACGAAAATACGACCAAGAACTCAAACCAATATAATTCTAAATCGACTTCTTAAGCTTGTAGTTGCACTCGACACACATTATTGGTTATATCCTTACTTTATTTTAGTTTTTATTTAAGAAATTCTAGATTTTCAATTATAACTCTTTCTCGAACCTTCTCGGAAGAACAAACCAAGATACGATAGAAATAAGAGCAAGTAGGAAAATGCATAAGACAAGGAAGAACATAATACATTTAGAGGAAAATAATATATATTATCTTAAAAAAGAGAGCAGATCGAGAAATAATGACAGTTATTGATATTGATTTTCAACACTAGTATTAAAAAAAGTATAGAACTCCACAATAAATCCTACAAAACAAATAAATCCTTTCGTGATGCTCTATATTGGTTGTCAAAAGCGAATAAAATGATGTAGAACCTGGCTTCCTTTTTACTTGCATTTATATTTTATATATTATAGGAATGGTTGTACTTTTTTATCTTTCGGTATCCGTTTATAGTAGAAAGTAGAAAAGGAGGAATGCAGGGCCTATATCTATCTTCTTACCTAGAACGTTATAATCAAATCAAAGAATAAAGAATTATAAGATAACACCTACCCAATAAATAATTTCTATTTCGACTAATAATGATAATGTATAATAATGGAGCCTTTAAATTAGTGATCTTTCTTGCAAATTTTGTAGCAAATGTTGGATTTCTCCTTAAGGCTTTTTTATTTGTCTTTCTTTACTATTACTATGTTTACTTTGTGAGAAATTTTCTGCAGTCTCTAGAAAGAGAACTAATTGCATAAGGAAAAAAATCTTAGAGCTCTTTAAATTAAGTTTTTAAGATAGAAAAATTAACAAGACCGATACCTTTTCGTAGACAAAGATGAAAACTGCTTCGCATATCTTCGAAAATTATAGTAAAAAACATAAATAGAAACGGGTAAGAAGGGAATAATATTCTAATAATATTCTAAGGAAGTACGGCAGAGGAAGTCTAGTGAGATGCATATATATCATAATATATATACCAAAGCACAGAGCAAATCGAAGGGTATTCATAAAAAGTTAATGTACCCATGAAGAAAGGAGGAGAATTGGACACCCAAGACCAAAGTTAGAAAGGGATTACTACCTAGGCGTTAATTTTTAAACAACTGCAAATATTTCTCCTAGATTGGGGACCCATAAGAGACTTTTCTAGAAAGCTAAAAAAGCTAAGAGTATTTGTAATTTACTAAGTTAAGTGCATCGAATCGACATCCCCTAAAGTTCTTTTTAACTGCTTATATTATAATTATAAAGACCATTTTCATATTCCATTATATATAAAATATCTGCGGCAGGTAGACGGTAATACATGCAGGTAAGATAAAGGTACGAGAACTATAATTTTTGGTAACCCTACTAGTAGAAAGGAAAGTAAGATGTTAATACGAGTTTGTTGCTTATTCCACAAACTTGTTTAGATATTGGTATAATTTAATTAAGATACAATGAAATAGTAATTAGAAAGAATAAAGAAGTATAGCAAAGCAACAAGTAGGACTAGAATCGCCCATAGAACTTTGCCCTATATAGTAGTCAAGTCAACACATGCATAAAATTTAAAAGATTATATAGAAAAAGAGGATTTAGTAGGTAAAGACTTAATTAAGAATGAAGGGTGAACTAGAAGTAGGTTATTTTGGGGTGGTATTAGTGGTATGGTATTATAATAAGAAAAAAAAAGTTGTAGAATCAAAATTACTAGGAGGGATGTTGTAAGTGGATTTCTTTCTTTCAATCCTCGGTAGGAATAGGAATGGAGGTACTAATGTAAACCAGTGTAAAGTTATTTAAGTATTGTTCTTTGTATATTATTCACAATCTTCAGTTCTACCTTTCTCTAAGGATATGCGGGTGGAATACTTCATATAGTAGCGCTTTTTCATTTCGTTATAAAATAAAGGCAATTATTTTTTCTTATGCGCTCTAAACAATTTGAACGAAATCTTGAACATTGAATTTTTTCAATCTGGTTTTATATTAGCATTAGCATGTTTCTTTGTCTTGCAACTCTACTTTCTATATTTATTTAGGGTTCTTTGCTTTATGTGTGTCGCAATTTCCCCTTTAATTGAACTATACATCTTTATAACTAGACCGCATAGCACATTTCTCTCTTATTAATGCATTCCGCGAGAAATGTTGGAGAGTATATTATATCTACTGAACAATTCTAAATTCTTTTGCGGATTATATAAATTACTAGGATTATATATATATATATATAATAGGCACATTCATTTTGCACTACAGAGTATTCGTAAAGGTTGAGGCCTAATAGAAGGAGAAAATGGAGAGAAGCCGCACACATTATAAGTCATCATGCCTTATCGGACCAAGTTAAGGTACTCTTCCGACTCACATATATATTTCCTTTTTTAGATTTCCTTTCTCAGAGCATTTTTAAACATTTAAATTCTAGTATCAGGTTTGTTGGGTTGGGTGGCATGCATGGAAGTTGTGAAAGTAAAGAATCACCATTATTTATTATATTATAGGGATTTGGAATCTAAGATGGTCAACATATGTTTCTATTTAAGATTTGTCACAGCATTTAGGTTGATTACGAGTTGGAGGAAATAACTATGACCAGATAAAACATAAAAGACACTCCCGTACAGGCCCCACCAAAGTGGCATTAAGGCAGAGAACTGACTTATTAATAAAGGTTTTGGTGTACAATTTATCATAATCATATAATTTCTTTTCTTTATTTATTAAAGTAAAGTTTGGGGTTACTTAAATTACATAAAGTATCCGTTAGGGTATAAAGCATAAAGAGAAAGGGATATCTCTCCACCTCAGATCTCGGATCTTTCTTAAGATAAAATACAAATATAGAGTAACCTTTTCTCCTTCTTGACAGAAATGCTCTGGTTGGATGGATGAGTTGACCCAGTTTCTACTTCAATAGGTATTTTCAATTGCGCTGCATAGTAATGCACTTAAGATTTCTTTACTTTGGTATTTGGTAAGTATGTTAGTTCATTCTATAACCGAACTCTTCCGTTTTTGGAAGTCTATATTTTTACTAGTACAACAGTAAGTCATACAGCATTTCTAATTTGGATTAAACGCTTTGTGCAGCTCTGCTCTGGTAAGCACTTGGTTTTGTTTGAAGAAATGACTTGTTAATAAATAACTCAAACATAAAAGAAATAGATGTAGATATACCTACAGAAATCGGCACCGACTAAGCCCTTTTATCTATCTCGCACGAATAATCGATGTAAATATGTATCATATCATAAACATATCTCTATCAAGCAAATTGTTCAAGGGCGCAATACTTGGGTAAGAAACAAGAACTTAAGAATCGTTTTTTTAACCAAAATATCTTTTCTGGACATCCGTATGTAGTACATACAGATATCCTTTTGTGAGTGTTTGTTCCGGTGCATGCCTTATAAGTTTATATTACATACAAACCCACATTCTTTGCTTTTCGTCCAAGATCAATTCCAAGAGACTCCTTAATTCTAGTCTTACCGCCTAGTTATTAGCCATTAATAAGCCGTTTAGGATAACAAACAATACTTGGAATATTGGAATTTAAGATAAGATAGTTCACATTTTTCTCTTCTTGGTCACGAAGCCTTAGTAAAACATTATATTTTGATTTACAACAGTTTACAACAAACAGGTAGTCATTCATATTTACTTAACTAACCAAACTGGATGTATTGAATGTAAAGTCCAAAGACATTCAACTATTTAATCTTATATAAGTCACCTCACCAGAATGATCGAATCGAATAAGGACTTATTCCTACTTTCTTTTTTACTTGTAGTTTATATTTCAATTTCAAATTCGGAAAACTTGGGAGAAGAAATAAGAATTTGTGGTTGGTGCATATCTTCCATATAACGAAAATTCAAATATTGTAGAACGAAAAAGCAGAAATTATTGGACGAAAGAAATAATAGATAGTTTAGTTGTTATTGTTCTAGTATACTCAAAGTCACCTTATGTAATAAGATTTTCTCATTTTTGTCTAAAATGTGCGTTTACTTACACTTTAAACTTGTCATACCTAAATTTTTATTTAATAAAATAATAAATAAGTAAGCCTTTCTACCTAGCACCGCTACATCTTATTACCTTTGGTGCTTTTTAAAGTTGCATGCAGGTTCGTCATATCATAGATAGAAGGGGGTAAACTAAAATTGTATAGTGTATTATATATAGTATAAAGAGACATATCGGTTAAGATTGCTATAATATAAAATCATCGTGATCGTGTACATAATTTTTGAAAAGTAGATACCTTTTTTACTACTAGCAAGTATTTCTAAACCCAAGTTTAAACTTCTTTTTTTTTATTTTTATTAATCGAAACGAAAAATCCTATCAAAAGAAATAGATACAGAGGAGTAAAAAACAACCAATGCATCCTAGTTTTTCAGAATCGAGATTAGCAATAGAGCCAAATCAGCAGGCAGGGTGCTATTAAAGAACAATGAATGAGATCTAAAGAAAGTACCAGTTAGTCCAGAATTTCCTAAGTGTATCAAACAGAAAAGTTAATACAAATCCAACCAAGTTTAGTTAT
Source organism: Plantago depressa (assembly GCA_036897175.1). NCBI lineage: Eukaryota > Viridiplantae > Streptophyta > Magnoliopsida > Lamiales > Plantaginaceae > Plantago > Plantago depressa. The sequence continues at coordinate 13,143 of JAYMSO010000003.1, read as the reverse complement.
ATTCTTGCAGTTGGAAGAGATAATAAGTATCCTTTTTTTTTGCCTACTGAACTCAGTTTGACATCATTAACATTAACAACAAGATGTCCGTGGCCTGTGTGTGATAGCTAAAAAAGTTATACTACGCAACGCAAATTAAGTAGAAATAAGTAATTTTACTAAGACTAAGGAGGAAGTATAAAAAAAAGGTAAAAAGAAAGGTAGGTATGATTCTGATAATACTATATCTCTATCCTACAGCAAAATTCTAATAGCTGCTAAAAAAGATAGCTTTAATCCCTTATCACATATCTTTAAGCATACTAAGCAATGCATGACGGATGATCCTGATCCCTTTTCCTTTATTTTTCTTTCTTATCTTATGAATTACTGCTAGGTTTTTGGATTCGGCAGGCAAGATATGATATCTTCTAAGTTGGCCTATTTGGGAAAACAACACGATTATTATTCTACTTTAAATTTACTTTATACTATACTCCACTTTTATAATAGGTGATCCAGCGATGTAATAAAATTATATAGGAAGGAATTCCTATTTATTCTTTGAAAAATATCTTTTTAAAACAGCTACTTTGTTTTCGAATGAAATTTACTTCTAATTTCTAAGAAGGAGGTAGCTAGGTTTATTTTAAGAATGAATAATACTTACACAAACAAACCTGGTTGGTAATTGCAAGGACACCGACAGGTAATAAAATAGATAATATGACTATATATATATATAAGATATAAGAAGATATAAGTATTAGTTTCACATACATAGAGGTCAAATCACATTATATATTCGCGCGGAACCTTTTTTAGTTCTATCTAATACTATGTACTCTGTATGAGTGAAATCTATTATAAAAATGTAGCAAAGCAAAGGGTGCCATAAATAAATAAATGATAAATAAATATAAAGCTACTTCAACACTAAGGAACGAGAGCATTTGTAGGACAATAACAAAAAAAATCACGAGTAAGCCGAGATAAGACTCTTCAACTAACAAGCAAGAAATAAACAGATGATTTTACATAGCATAAGACTTTTTTTTGCAAATTGAGATAAAAACAACAAAAAAAAAGGCCATGTTCGTACCAACCAAGATTTATAGAATAGCAATAAATAGCAGTTCATATTTAAAGAAATTCCTAAGTATTTGTTGTTTATATTGTGTATTCAATTTTCTCTTACTGCCCCATCCGTTGGATTGAGAAGCTTTTTTCTTTTCTTACTCCATTTTTATTTTTAATGCGCTTTCGTTTGGAGTTCTACTAAAGAGTAGTGATAGTCAGTGCTTTTTCTTGATTTATATTTTTAGGGGAGCATCGTTGCGTTAAACAAGTTACATGTTCGCTGTTAAAACAGGGGAATCCAGAAAAATTTGTAAGAGAGGATAAAAGAGAATACTCGAAAGGCTACATTAATTAATTAATAGATATATACCTATCCATAAACATATCCATATAGCATAAACATATCCATCCATATAGATAGAAGAAAAGACACTTATTATTTATTATTATTCTAGTGCAATTTATGAAAATTCTTTCGATAGAGCCCATGCATGTTTTTCTTAGATATATTCAAAGCCTTTTCTTTTTAAGGAGCAATTACGTTTCTGTACTAACTTGCCCCTAGTAGGTACCTGAATGTGTATACTATGACTTTCCATAACTTCGCTCTTACCTTCCTTCCCTTTTCATGTATTTTTGGTGTTTGCGATCTGCCTTTATTTTATATTAAGTGTAATCCAAATAAATAAGGTAAAGAATTAAAAAAGTACGAAGAAAATCTATTGTTACCAAAAAAGATTAGTCGTAAATTTGTATATAATTCAATTTATAGCCAAAACAGAAACAAGGCAGAAAGGATGCATCATAATTTAATTACACACTCTTAACTCTTAAAAACTATGCTACAAGGAGGACTTTCCTGAGAAACTGAGTATTCAAAATCACTGTTGGTTTAGTTTTGCTTCGACGAAGATAATCTTAGATCATGAGTATTGTTATTTCGTTCGTATATGGGCTTCCCTTTACTTGTTTGGGGGTGTCAACAACAGGAAAATCCAGACATAATATTAATATTATATATATAGAATATAGAGTTCTGCCCTTATTTATTAAATTTTACATCGCGCAAAAGAAGGCATAGCAACAACTTCTGATTTCAGATGAATTTCTTTGGATATGATTTACTAGTTCACGAACATTGCACCAACTACACGACTCTATATAAATCTTTCAAAACTTAGTTAGAGTATCAGAGTAAAATAAATTAAAGTAGTTAATTGTAACATAACTATTTAGAAAAACCAATTTATAATACGTTGTTTTGGTACAGGGTTGGTACAGGGATAGAATTTTGCACGTAACAGTACAGTGCTTAGCTTAAAAAAAAAAGGAGGTTTAGTTAGAACCTAAATAAAAGTAAAGCCTATTATCAAGTGCCTAAGGACCGGAACTAATTCTGCCGAAGTCACCCAAATAATAAAAAAGTGATTGATTCTCTTGTACAAAAGACACTGCTTAAAACTGATTCTGATCTAAGTTGACCTTATTCTTAGTTATAAATTAATAATTAAATTAATATAAACTTAGTAAGGGTTAAAGTAAAAATAATAAAAATAGAAATGCATTTAGAAGGACCCTAAAATAGGCGAGAGTAACATCCACTTTAAAAGCCAATATAAACAGAGTAGTATATGAGAATTGCTAAAATAAGCATATAGGACCGAGGCATTCGCAGGAGAAGAGAAAGAAAAAGAGCAACTAGAAGAAAGGCGCCCTCTTTTATACTTGCTTACTCAGAAATCAATGGTAAAGAATCTTATACCAACAATGAATGTAAGTAAGGAGCTACCTCGGAAATAACGGCAGTGAATTTGGACCTCTAATACTTCTAATACTATATAGTCTAATTCATTTCTGTCTTTTCGAAATATTGGCAGAAGTTAAAATTCTAAATAAATTATAATATTAACTATTAATTGATGTCTTATATAATCTTCGAATGATACATTCATTTTGGAAAAAAATTTCCTGTCCTTTTTTTTTGAAAACGCCTTCTCCCAAAAGCGCAAGGGTGTTTCTAGATTAGGTATTAGGAAAGACACTTTCGGTAGTTATAAGGACATGTTTCATTATCATTATATAGGATAAAAGGATTTCGTGTTTTGCTAGATGTGATTCCAAGAAATAAATATAAGATGTAATACTATGGTTAAGAATAAAATATATAAGAGATATAATATAGAATCTTTGTCCATAAAAGAGAACGGTTTGGTAATTGTGAAGGTACGTAAAATCTTTTCTATTTCTCCTAGAGCAATGGCTTTTGTGTGTTATATTTATCTCTAGACGACCCTTATGGAGAAGGCTAAGTTAAGTGTCCTAGATTTCATACACAAGCCCAGTCATTTTCTAGGCTATCAAGTAAGTGGAGAAATCAAAACTAAGTAGAGATAGAGATATATTATAACTATGCCAACAGCGATGAGTCTCTAGTCCTCTTTTTCTTTTCTGCCGAAGCTTTTGTCTTAGTGATCTCTGCCATTCCGTTACTCTAGAGTCCTTATTTTCATTTTTCTTCATAATATGATGTATGTTGTGAATATGCTATGAACGAAATGTAAACAAACTTTTCTATATTTTATTTTAGGTACAAGCAAAAATAGAACTGTGCGAGTAACGAACAACCTTTTGCGTCAACTTTTGTCGGTTGGTGTATCAGGAATATTATAATTAAGGGTGCCAGCAGGTAGATATTATTTATTATTGTTTTATAGACGTTTCACTTCTCTTACTATATTTCACTTATGATGGAGATGTATATATAACCAAGCCCTATATTTTCATGCATATAAAAACATATTCGACCTATAGAATTTTTAAATTTATATATTGAATCATAAATTGCCTTATTTTTTGTGTGTGTGTCTTTGTACCAAAACCAAAAAATAAGTTCCGTGCTTTTCATATTGATCTAAAGTAGTAGTATAGTACTGATATTTATCTCACTAGAATTTGCAATAAAAGATAGCCTTGATGCCGGATACTGGTAACCTATGTATAAATTTTGTTTGTCATTTAAAAATACTTTCCAATCTCTTCGGGAAGATGCTATATCGACTAAAGACGTAGGTTAACAACACAACCAAAAAAAGGGACCCAATTCTTGGTGGGCAGAGAAAGGAGAACTAGCAAATCTTAACCATCCATCTATATATATAATACAATTTTGAAAAAGAAGGGGATAACCTAAAATACATCCTTCTAGATGAAAATAAATATAGAAATAATTCATAAAGGTGAGATACAGATATAATGTGACATAGATTCTTTTTTGAGTATTCTATACTAGTTTCTTTGATAATGATGCATAGATTGATTTATTTCGCGTCTTTGCTTGGTTTTATAATACTTAGTTGGAGTAGACCTTTGTAAGCTTTGTTAGGTCTAGTCATTTTCCCGCATCTTAGTTGGCAATCAACTCTTATGTTTACCAAAAATACCAAACGAGATTTAGATCAATCAAATCATAATATAATTTCTTTCTACATCCCTATTTTTACTACCAAACCTTTCTTCGAGTTATAGATAGAGTTGAGTTCTAGAGTTCTAGTAAGATATTTTATTATTATTATTATACCGATCGATACCTAATATAGCTAAGTACACAAAAGCGCAAAGTTCTAAAAGTGTGAGTCATTTCAGCAGTAGTGCAGTAGATTCTTCAGTAACTAACATACATTTTGATTTTTCAGGAGAAATTCTTTCTGCGCATAGGGGGGGAGATCTTCTCCCGATTAGGTTAGAAAAATAAAATAATTAAAGTATAGCCACGAAACGCCCATTTGTAGTGTAGGTCAAATCCCTGGTCTAAGATCAAGAGGTGATTTGTAATTGATGGGATTGATAGCTATATATAATAAAAAAAAAGCTTGATTTGTAAAGGCACGTAGTGCAGAAGGCTATTTAACATTTAAAGGCTTATACATCTCTCACTCAGAGTAAACATGTGGTAGAACTTAGTCGTGATAGGGGTGTAGCTTATTAATTTAATTAAAGTAAAGGGTAGAATTTATGCCATTATCAGTATTGTTAATACTTTTGTTGAGAAACAGAGGCAAGACTCTAAGCAGACCCTTTAATATACTTCTTATACTTTTTGATTACAATATTTTATTACTTTGGATTTGCGCGTGGGTAGGTGTGTTGAAAAGAATATAATTTACTAGTATATAAATAAATAAAGGTGGTATTTTATTTTCTACTATCAGTATTTCCTAAGCTCACCGTGAGTTCCCTTCCAAAAAAATTTGGGGAGGAGATGCAGGGTTCTCTTCTTAAATTGATAAAGCTACTATATGTGAGGCATTCACTTCACGCATACTATTCATTTCTTTTAAATCATGGAAACTCTTATCTCTAAAGTCTGCTTAAGGAGAGAAATATTTGTTCTTGAGTTTTTTCTTAGATCTTGGTCGTAGAATTCCCCTTTTTTTACTACTTGATCCGTACCGTATTCTATTTATTATATTTAATTTATATCACTCACGATCACTTTCTTCTTCTTCTGTCCCTTTATGTTTACTCTATGCTAAATAAATCACCTTTTCATGAAAAATTATTCAATAGAGTATACCTATGCCTTTCCTTAAAATTGATTCGTAACTAGTAGGATCTTGCTTGCTGTTGTAAGTTACAGTATCATTTTTGATTTGATGAAATATGAGTAACAGATGGCTGATGAGCAGTTTAGAAACTCCGGTAGAGGATAAAAATATCCTATTCTTCTAGTTTGAAAGTTATGGGGTGGATGGAGGTATGGATGGTAGCTGAAAAATGTTCTATTTTATTTTTATCCAGAGATTTCTTATTGATGATTATATCTGTATTTTTCGAAATACAATGTTCTTTCTTGGAATAATATCTATCTTCTGCACTCCTTTTTCTTGCTATCGGGTGGAGATCTTTTATCTACTTCGAAACAAAATAAATATGGCTTTTTAAAATTTTATTTATAGATTATAGAACCATGGGGTATATTGCTAGAATTAACTTCTTCTCTATTATTGTTCGGTTGGATAGTCCTCCTTGCCTTTCTCTAATAAGCCAGCGTCCAGTTTTTCTTGCAACAGGTTTTTGCAGCAGATCTTCTTTATCTTATCTATTTTATGCTACGAGTTACAACTGAAGAATGAAATGCTCTGGTTTTCTTAGTTTCACACTTCTCTTATTTCTTATTATGGAAAGCCCTTCCCTGTGTAATATTTTCCTTCCTCTTCTTATCACCCCCCCTTTTTTTTATGAATTTATGAATCACGAGGAAATGGCTATTCGGTATATTGAGTATAGTATTTAGTCTAAGTAAAAATTAAGATTTCTCGTTAAAACAGAGTGGTGCGCAAAAGAGAGGAGATCCAAATAAAACTCTAAAACGGAGACTTTGGCTGTTGATAGACTTTCTAAATATTTCTAGAGGAGGAAAAAGCTCGCAATGCTTTATTTTTTGAGATAAACGCCATTACTACTAATAATCGCAAAAGTTAGAGATCAAGGCCTACAATGAATGTGTTTAACCCGGCCCAGGAATAATTTTATATAGTTTTTAGGTATAGATATGACTTATATAGGTTTGCCCTGCTTGCTATTCTATACAGGGTTCTATTTTCATTACTTATAGTTAGTACACATTTCTTATATTTTAGATCTTTTATTTTACAAGGCGCCTTCAACCCACTACTCTTACTCTTTTATTATATTACTAGCTAGCATGCATAATTCTAGAACTAGAGAAGAGAGCATTAGATATTTATTCTATTATAACCTATTATAACATAACATGACATAGAGTGAGGAATGATTTGTAATTGTTTTCCTTTTTTCTGATTAGAACTACTGTTTTCCCCTAGAATAAGTTTTTGTATCTTTTTTTCCTTAGTTATTTCTCTTCCATTCATAAATTCATTCACGTGTAGGAATAGAAAATGGAGTATATAGCTTGGGAAGAAATTAGAGCTTAATGCAGTTTGGAACCAGGTACTGGATTATTTCTACCATTTTAACGTTGCTAGATACCATTTCGTATTTCTTTCACATTCGACGACTAAGTGTATATCTGTGTTCTGTTAGGATGTATTAAATATTAATAAAGTTGGTGCAACGATTTCTTTTTTGATCTGGGTTATTTATTTTTTTTGTATTGTTTTTCTACCTTATTGTTGTTACCAGTTCCTACGATTCCTCTTTCCTTTTATCTATTCTTATAGCAGTAAAAAAATATCTGTAATTGTGTATTAATTAGAAATTTAAATTGATAGTTCTTTTCTCTCTAAAATACATTTAATGTACAGCAAAAGTAATTCGAAGAAAATCATATATTTATTCAAGTAAAGTACGACTACAACAAAAAACACTAATGCAGTACTCAGCATTTCGGCAATATATATAAAAGAAAAAGAAGGGAAGAACCATACGCACAACTTAACTTAATTAGAAAGAATACATCCCTTTTACTTGCCCTTAATGTGAGAGGTGTGTTGGCAGAGAGATCTAAGTATAACTAAGGCGTTAGGTACTCAACAACTCAGAATTGGCGAGCTTTACCGCGACAGGCCATGTATTCATTCTTTACTTCAAGAAGATTTCTTAAGGATTAGGTGTATATCTTCTTTTTTTTCTTTAATTAACTAATTTACAAACTACAACCAATATGCCTCTTGACTATATATAAAGAATAGAATTGGGATAAGGCGAAAGGCTACATATACAAAAGAAAAGATAGACCATAAGCTATATCATATAGAATTTCAATTCTTTCTTCCTTATTTATTCCCGATCGATATTGTGAACTCAAAGAGATTTTACTTTACACATTAATTAATTAATTAATATGCAAAATATTATGACTACATGAGTGGCCTTCTTTTCCTCTTACTTCTGAAATTGATGATTATATTGTATGTAATAAATCGTCTATTACACCTTTTTTCTATTACCTTTATCTTTCTAATTTTATATTGCATGGCATAGTCCTTTCTTTATTTATTAAAATCTATATTTCGAAGCTTTTGTTGATGTATTAAGTTAGAATTCTTCTGATGAAACAAGTGATTCTATTCCTAAAGAATCTATTTTTCTCTTTTTAATTCCCCATTCTTTTCAAAAAAACCAAGCATAAGAGCTCATTCATATTTCCAACATGAAAACCAAGAAGAACGAAAGCAAAATAATTAGAATTTAAAATACCTTATGTAATACTCGGTATGAAATCATCTGGGAGTTCCGCACATATACTCCTTAAGAAAGGTTCAACGTTTCGGCTAGAATAGAATTCCTTAACAGTCTTTTCAGCATATTTCTCTTTTTTGTCCTAAGGATTAGCTTAGTTTAGTGGTTCTATATCAAACTATTTTCGAGCTAAAATCGATTCTGCACTCTAAGGATTTTTTGTCTTCTTTCTTGCAAGAATAGAATATTTCGAGATAAAACAGCTCGAGAGTTTTTCCAACCAGGATAGCCTTACTTTTTGGGAACTATTACATATGAGTACAGTTGTTAGACTTTTAAGGTAAGGTAATATATATCTAAGGTATAATATATATCTAAGGTAGTAATAGGAGCTATACGCAAAATAATAGATATACGACGAAGAATTGACATCATCATCAAAAAGAATGCTAATAATAATAAAAGCGGAGAAAGGTAAAATGCCAAGGTGTGGGAGCATAAATTCTTCTTAAGTTTTAGATTCTACCAATTAAGTAATTCCTCTATCTAATAACTAAGTACCAAAAGCGCTATTATTATTTTATAGACTTACTTACATTACTTGTGTGGAAAGAGAAAGGAAAGTGCACGTTCTTACCAAAACCGCATTTAACTATTTTAATAAATAGAAGAAATCTGTCTACGGCAGTATAGTCTAAATAAGGTCCTTAGTAAGTATGTAATTCTCTTCCAAATCCAACCCACTTATTATTTTATTATAGGAGACTCGTAGTATAGTACGTATATTCTTCCTTAAACGCGTTTTGGGTAAATACTGGCATTGATTTTGATTTTCTAATAAGAATTGATATATAATCTTAACTTCATTTCCCTTCCAGGTTCTCTTTCTATTTTCTATATAGTCACTCTATTAGTACAACATCTAAACTATATATATTGCTGTAGAAATCTTTGTATGTAATCCCTTTTGCTTGAGAAGAGGAAGAACATTTATAAAGAAAGGTCTTGCAAAATGGTTGGATTTCATTTCATAAAATAAATTAGAATTGATAAGAGAAGTTAGAGATTCTTAAATGACTCTGTAGAAGCAGTAGTAGCGATTCACACGGCTGAAAACTTCTTCCCCCTTTTTTTTTATGTAACTTATATCTAGTGAAATTTCCTTTTGCAATAAGGAAATAGCCTACATAGTCTAAGATTCTTTGTAAGTTAAGTGACCAGGAGAAGTCAAAAAAGAAAGAAAATGTAGAATAAAACGAAGCCGTAAAACCAGAACCAGAATAGAAGAATCTAAAGAAAAGATTCATGGGTAAAGTCTTAGATTTCCGACATCGATCTCAAACACGGATTAAAGGGCCTTAAATATTGATCATCTTTCTAAAGCAAGGTAGAGGTCTGCCTGCTACTTCTCATCAAGTAAACGTAGGTAGGCTTTCTTTCTTACTTTAAAATGTATTGATTTTGCTTGAATTCATTCTACCCTAGATTTTATTCTGTACACCCGTAGTTACGCGGCCTTTCCTACATAGTGGATGAATTGTAGTATGATCTATCAAATTCCTGCACTTTGAATTCTTTTAGTGTTTATTAAACTGCATTTATTAATCTAATATTTTATTATATTATTGATCTTTTATTACTTTATCTCAATCTCACACTTTCTCTTTCGTTAGGGTCATTAGGTTCATCAAGCAACTTAACTTGCTAGACACAACTTTTGCCTGCTTACTTAATTACATCTTTTACTAAACTAAAAAAGCACGTACGCAAATCCGTAGGACATAGGTGGTAGGTAGAAAGTTCTCTTTTTCTATTTTGATAGAAAGCCACAGATACATTTATTGTTGTAAATATTATTTATTTCTATGTCAGTTTGGCTAGTAAAGTAAAAGTATATAAAATCGATCTATATTTTTTATTATCTAGTTGTTTGCGAGTAAGGAGGAAATTCTGTGTGAATAGCATACGTAGGGCAAAAAGGGGGTTTCTAAAAGCTAACTTTCTAACTATGAGTAAGGTGTACCGTTTTCTTATGACATTGACAACACCACGGAATTTTTCATATCTTTTTCTTTGTTCTTTATTTGGATTTTTCTTTTATTTAAGGGTTTCTCAAATTAGATTTAGGATGAAATGAATATCTACTTACTACTCTACTGCTAGAATTGGTGGTGACCTAAGGAAAGGCGCGTTTCCAACAAGATGACACCTCCTTAGTCATAGTTCTATAAATTAAGCCAACGTGCAAGCTGCCCAAAGAAAAGAGCGGAAAGTACAAGTTCGGAAAAGACCCGTTACCTTTATATACCAAAAGAAGTCTAATTCTACACAACATTGTCTAAAAGTCAATTCTAAGAGCAGATCATACAACGCCAATTCTTGAGTTATTATACTAAACAAAAACTTGCGAAAAGAATAGCTGCGACGCCGGGCCTATAAAATCCTGTTTTATCTAAGTACTTCGCAATATTGTAGTATTCTTGAAAATAAAGTGAAGCTTTAGTAATGAAGGAAGCATTCCCCCGGCAAGCAAATAAATAAAAAAGAACTACTCCAAGATTGGAAGTCTGTTTTTGTTTGTATTCTATGAGCTAGAAGAAAAGAGATAATATATCCCGAAAGCACATGGAAGGAAAAAGGGAACACTGGATACTTATTTTATTGACAGGATATAACTAAAGAAACAATTTAAATTCCAAGAACCCTGCGCTATTAATCCGTATTCTCCCTTATTTATTAATCATCATCCTAAATGAACCAACTCAAACAGCGGAATAAGCTCTTGGTGAAATTCTTAATTAAGTTAGAAGAGAATTATAGAAGAATTAGAAATAACTAATGTCATGAATGATAGAAGAAGAATCCTAGTCCAAGCAAAAAGCAAGTAAGCTTAGGATTAGTAGGATCTCATTGTTTGGGTATTAGGAATTGTATCCTTAAATTTAAATTTGGTAGTGAAAAAAGTAAAAAAGTGGAAGTCTACTAGGTTAGTAGAGAATTTATGGGGTAGAAAAGGGGACGTAGTTAAGAACCAACCAATCACCCACGAGGTCTATCTATGTCCATTGTCTATAAGCAAGGTCATCTAGTGTACATCCATCCATTCCACCATCTAACCCACAGTCTGTATCTATAGATCTGCTGGTCTTTTACCGAGAAATTTTTAATCCAAAAAAATATAAAAGTGCATTGCGGTGTCGTTTATAAAATACCAAGTATCCTGTTCGTCCCCATATAGGTAAATAAAGATAAAAGAGCTTATAACAATCTAAAAAAAATGTTAAGGTAATTCTGTTCTACAAGTTAGCTCAAGAAGACCCGAAATATATTATATTAGAGAGAACCCAGTACAGAAATAAGGATACCTCTTAGTTTGGAAAAGTAAAGTATAGAAGTTGATAATTACATGCGTATTCCAAACTTGCTGCCCATGTTAATCTTTTGGACATCTCTCTTATTAGACTTTATAGAATTCTAGAATCTATTACGGTTACCTTTGGCCTTTACTTCCCTTTCTTCTAGATTTTCAACTGGTGAACTAAGAAGTTCTGAACTTTTAAGGTAGACACGTTGAATATCATTTCCAGTGGGTTAAGAAAGAAGTACGTTATTGTATTAAGCCCAAGTTAATATAAATTTATAATTTAGACCTCATAGATACTTCCTTATGTAGTTATGTAGTACTTAGAATATCTTTTAAGGGAGTTCTTGGTGTATATTTATAATTTAAGTATAAGTTGTATAAGCCATTGAGACAAACCACCAAGTAAGATAGAAGGGAAATTATTGAATGGAACATATAATCTTGGGATGAAACTAAAAGTAATGTACCAGGTAACCCAATTTAAGTTAAGGGAACTTACCACATGTATAATTACAAAATTCTCTATATATAATCCTAAGTAATAAATTCCTTTGAAGTACTCCTCCTCTAACATTTCCTCTTTCCAGCCCAGTACTACTAAGGATAGAATTCTACACGTAATGGGCTATTATAACTCTTTCTTCCTCTAAAGCATACTCTAAGACGTCATATATAAGTAACGTGTACACGTAAAGTATAATAAAATAATAAGTATATAGGCATCCCTTTTTGATCTTAATCCCTAGTAATTTCACAAGTAAAACATTTTGTCGTATCCATTTAGTACTTAGTAGTTATAGTAAAGTAACTTAGAATTGGTAAAGGAAAAGGAGAATTCTATTGAGCGTTGAAATATTCGTATAGCTATAAAAAGCTTATTAAGTAAATATAAAAGGTAACCTATAGAATATTCATTTTCTATGTTTGTATAAGACCAATTCGTAGCTATGATAATGTAACTGTAACCTATAACTAAGCACGTGTTTACATAAATACTCTCTAAACTAACCAAGGATAATCTTTCTCTTTCATTTCTCTGTACAAGTATTTTATATTCCAAAGCAAAGTATACTCTCCAAGGTAATACTAATAAAGGAAGGGATTCTTAATACCGCATTCTATTTATAAAAAAGACAAGGTAGACACATTTTCATCTATTTATACACTATATCTAGAACTAATGCTTATAAGGAAGACAAGACGCTTATACTATTTTCTATGCCATGAACTATAACTTCTCCTATTAGATTCTATACCGTACTACTATATAAATATTACTATGAAGTACTTAATTAAAGTTTCTATACAATATATAAGCTTTTTCATATTCTCTAAGTCATGTCCTTACAAGAGGCATTTACTCCATTCTATCTATTCATAGTATGCTAACTCAAATAACCACAATGTTCTTAGTACACAACTTATTTCTATTTCCAAGTATACATCCAAAGTCTAATTCACAAGGGAAAGTCACGTACTATGCTCCATGTACCATACACTCCATTTCTCTCTTCCTCCATAACATGACATAGAGTGAGGAATGATTTGTAATTGTTTTC
>JAYMSO010000002.1:0-61063 GCA_036897175.1 Plantago depressa | reverse complement strand
CACTAAGTAACAAGGAATCTAGGCAAAAAAAGAGTCTAAGCTTACTAGGTTTAGACGAAACGCTTCTTTAGGATAACGACTTTTGCTCGAAGCATCAAAGCGCAGACAATTTCATACTACTTTTCTCTGAGTGTCTGATAGAATAATCGAATTCTTCTTTCTTTAAGCTCTTTTTTCTTTCGCCCCTCCCTATTTTTCCATATTATTGAAATATCTGTACTTACCCTTTGTGCATTAGGTTAGTCTCGGCATTTAATCTCGGGCATGCCTTAATATCCACGACGAAATGAAGTCCTTAAAATCTGTTTATTTTTAAGTGTCTTTAGAAGCAGTTTTAGTCGTTAAGAGTGTTTAGGTCAAAAACAAAAGTATACTCGCTAGGAATATAGTATCTTACAACACAAGCTTTTTGCTCTTACTTTATTTAGTACAAAAAAAGGTTATGGCCTTTGTTGTTTGTTTCAAGGATCCGAAGTTAGTCTTCTTAGAATTATCAACCGTGTCATTAAAGTTAAGAATCTGGATTACAAAAAAGGCAGTTAAGAAAAACAGCATGAACTCAAGGCAATAGGAAAGCAATACCCTCAAAAACCAATTTCAAAGACAGAGGAACAAAGAAGAAATAACAAGATTCCATACAAATTTGAAAGAAAAAATCACGAAGTTGTCTGGGTTTTTAATTAGCACTTTCCTTTTTTATAAAGACGACCAAAAAGTCATTCGAATCAATTAATTAGAAGTATTCTCTGGGCGCTACTGGTGATGCTACTTTATAGTCTAATAGCCAATGAGGGCAATCCCAAGATTTACATTATTTTTGCAATTGCGGATGAACAAACAAAGATACTTTAATCTATTTATTCGCTTATACCCCACTTGGAAAATGAGTCTTTAATGAAATGAACACTTACTTTTGGAACTCAACTCCACATAGATCTAGATAAACTGTCTTAAAATATTTCTACTTTATCTATTTTTTTTAAGTTATACTAAGGTGGTTGCAGCTCAAAGCATGGCAAAAAAGTTTGATACGTCTTCTTTTGAATTTCTTTCTGAGTTCATCCCGAATCTAAACATTCTTAACGAAATTTCTCCGTCTAAGATGTGTTTTCTCGTTAATGCAATTCTGAAATCCTTAGACAAGAGTTGAACAAAGACAAAGTATAAGTGGTGTGTATAACAAAGAAAACAATACAAATCACGTGTATATATATGTAATCCATGTAATACACAAAAGAGAAAAAAGAAAGGATACTCATGTCATGGAAGTGTTAAAGAACAAGATTAAAATACAACGTAGGTCACCGGACATTTTTAGAATTATTAGATAGAAGTTCGTAGATTAGCGAAATACGACAATTCTAAGTACACGAATCACGCATAGAAGATTAGATACTACTTTTACCCTTGTCGTTATTGTCAGTTATTTCTAGGTCATATATTTCTACGTCCTTGGTTAGCGTCGATATTCCAAAAAGTAATGCGTGCAGTTATTGACAGAAAAGGTCTCTTTCTCTTTTTAGAACTTTATTAAGTGTAATTAGTTCATTTTTAAGAAATAATATTTATTAGATTTCTAGAAAACCAAAAACTTTCTAGCCTCATCAAGTTGTTTATCAAAGCACGGCGAATATTCATTTAGAATTTAGAAGTTGCTTTTAAGTAGTTGAGGTAGAAGTCATAAAATAATGTTTTAAGCAGTTGTTGTGGGTTCTTGGTAACAGGGAAAAGATTTTACATTGTCGTATTTCCTTGACTTTTGAGAACTTTCTTACAGTATTTCTCCCATGTTGTCTTAGACACGCTCTCTTTGTACCTAGCAACTTTACCCCAGAGAATAAGGAGGTTCTGATATCCGAGAAAGGAAATAATGTGAACATATAGAAAAAATTCATTCTTAGAATCTTATAAATCATAGCTTTCGTATCACTGCTGTACCTTATTTTCATTTTTAATTAGATAGTCTTATTTTTCCTCTTTTTTTATTCTATAAATAAGTAAGTCAAAACCATATTAGACCCTTTTTATCTTAGGTGTGTGTACTTACCTTATCTACATGACCTTCCAATATCGTCCTAACTTCTGCGCCCCCCTCCCTTTCCAACCCAACGCCTCTGTTTCGGCATGTACAATCATATCCACTTTTTACTGTGCTATCCTTCAGGTACTTAAGTTAAACCAGCGTTTGGAAAATGATCTATACAACACATAGTAATAGTAGTTTTATAGAAAGGGTAAAGGTAGATAAATGTGGTCTTTTTTAACATAAAGAATTAAAAGAAATAGTACCAAATAAGGACTACCTTTAAAGAGTATAATATGTGACATGAAAGCTGACATCCTAGCATTTATGTTTTCGACTTTATTCAAAATGAGGACTTCCCTTTTCTTAGCTTTAAGGTAAGGTGAAATGCAAACTCAATCCTTAACAAAAAAAAAGGCATGCTCCAAAAATTCTCTTTCTTAATAGAGAGCTATAAGGCCAGTGAAACTATACAAAAAAGGAAAAAGTCGACCTAAGTGTTGTGATTTGGCAAATATTAAAAGAGTCAAGGATAACAAAAGAAATGTTGTTGGTAGACCCCAAAAAAGAGAAATGGGAGAGGGGAGAAAAGAAAGTTAGAATAGAATACACATCATATAACCCTTAACGACTTACAATTCCCTTGTCTCGAGATAGTTGCAATGTTATGTACAAAACCAATCTTATATCTTATTATCTAGGACAAATGAAAAAATCTAGCATAATCGGTAGATATCAGTTATTTAGTTATTATGTATTCCTGTACTACTACTAACTACTTACTAAATGTTAGAATTTGGTTTGAAGTAAAAATAAGGACGTTCTCCAGCCATTGCTATAACTAATTTCTTAACTCAGCGAATATCTTTTCTTTATACAATACACCACTTTTCTTTTTTCTGTCAAGTATGACTACTAAATTGTTTAGAAAGATTACTAAATAAAATTATGTATAGCTCTTACTTTAAGTTGCCAAATACATTTGTAAATATGTAGGAATCAGTATTTCCTCGGTGAATTCATTTGACGCACTTAGTCATAAATGCACGTATACTAGAATGACTTACTACTTTTAATTACTACTATTCCTTAGTGTATATGTATAACTAATGCAGAGTTGAAATTGAATCAATTAGATCTTTTTTTAGGATATTATTTACTTACTAAACTAATAACTAATAGAATGTTGGCATTATTCTGTGTTTCCTTGACTACACAAGTCCTATTCTACGATAATACTTTATTTAATATAGCCCAAAAAAAAGCAGATGTCTTCCTAAGTTCAAAAAATAAAGGTAAAGGAGATAGATTCGCAAACATCGCCACTTTCTGTATAAATTGTATAAATTCTTAACGATAACGCGAGTAAAGTACCTCCAAACTTCCTAGATTATAATAGGTATAGGAAATGAACACGTAAGAGGAGCCAATTTCTAATACATTTATTTGGTTACATTTACTGGAATTTATCGCAAAGGACGAGTGAGTTGCGGCCTGGGAATAAAAGCATGTAATTTCTTTGTGGTAAGACGGAGGATACACACCTGTTGTTAAAAAGTTTCTTATGTATTTAGTTTGGTATTTTAGGATTGTTTACTTTATGCCCTGTTGTCTGCTTCGTTTAGAATTATATGTCTGCATTTGTAGATAAAAAGATGCACTTGCCAAAATAAGAATAAGCATGAACTTTTGATGACCAGAATGAGTTTCCATTACTTACAAACCATTTTTTTTTGTAACCAAAGAAACTACTCCTCTCCTTCTGCCGATGACATAAATGACTTCTAGTTTGACCTTTCTTATCTATTTGGTTTGGAACGGGTATGTGTCTTTCCCGAACATTTGAACAATAGTGCGATTAGTGGAAATTCTTTTTTTTTTTTTTTTAGATAACTACTTTTTCTGCATAGACTGCATAGAAAGAATTATATATGTAGAAAAATATAGATTAGATGGATTCTGAAACTAAGAAACCTCTATTTTCTCTCTGGCTTGGCCTATTGGGAGCAAAATTTAGGAAAAACGCTTAGGGTAGCTGCAGCATTTCTTGAGTACGGTGAGTAATTATGCAAAGAATAGTTAAAGAACAGAAACAACAAATGAAGGACCTAACGAGGTTATTACTAAATAATAGGGGTAGATGTGCAACATTTTTGATTTGAAACTCTACTTTTTGTTTGTGTTCATTTTTAGGAAATAGAATCTATCTAGTTCTAATTTCTTTTAAAGCAAGAATAGAATCTAGATATAGCCAGTAGGAGGAAATATCTAAACAATCCTGTTAACTCGCTTCAATTATTCTCATTAATGCTTTTACACTCAACCCGTATAGAATTAGTTTAACAATTTACTAGGATTGGTATCACTCTTCTTTATTTTTTCTGTTTCCTCGCAATTGACTCTTTTTTACCAAAGGAGTGCTCTTTCAAACTTTGTCGTAACCTTGACTATGATAATATTAGTTTAGATTTTAAATCAAAGTGTAAGTATGGTATGCATGTTTTACAAAAGAAGGTTTGTGTTCTCAGTTCCCGGTTTAAAATATAGTTGTTGGGGATAACATACTTGGTCTTTGTAGGTATATAAATAATGTAGAAATCAATCCTGAAGTTGAAGTATTCGGACTCTGTTTTTTTTTTGTGTTTTATCCTTTATTTATTATCAAAAAATGAACGGGAGCTTCCTCTTTGTCACGCGTAATCCTTGGAAATTGGTGCAACCCTATACCCTTTTTCTAGTCTATATAAAAAAGAAAAGAATATCCCGGCGAGACAGGTGTCTAGTCTGACATCTATCAATATAAGTTCTCTCTTTCTACTAGTAATTTCTTGTAATGTAAAGAGCGAATGAAACTCGTATTAAATGCTTACATTTTTTGAATTTGAACGAGACGAGATGACAAAACTAGAATCTGTTAGTACTCCTCTCTACACAGAATCTTTTACTTCGCTTTAGAAAGAAAGAATAGAGTATATCTGTTGCTTTTCCAACTGTTTCCGTTAAGTAGTAGAAACCTCAAATAATCAGAACATATTTTGTACTTTTTCTGTCGATTCTTATTATTTTGTCTAGTAAGGACTAGGAGTTTTAAATAGGTTCACCCGCTAAGTTCAACTAAAGATTTCAATTAATAAAATGAAAGATATAGAAAATCAACCAGGTATGGGAGGGATTCTTGCTTTGCGTGTAAGTCAAACTCCCCGTACTCTCTAACTTCGAATGGTAACACTCAGTACTTTTCAAAGAATAACCGATATGTATGTGTAAGTAAACCAATATTCTACTTTTTGCTCTTTATTAAGCTATATGACCGTTCATTTTTAGCGCAAGGCTCCCGTATGTAAAAGATAACTAGGTATAGTACATAGGTATTATATAGTAAGTAACAGAAAGAGATTAGAGAACAATGACTTCCAAGTTAGATCTACAACTAACAAAATATCATATTAATTAAAGAAGGCTTCTATTACGAAAATACGAGAAATCTGTTTGTTATGCCATTTATTTATAAGTTCAGATCCCTATTTAGTAGGTACAGATGTAAGCCAATGTTCAGTTTTTTCTCTTTTCTTCGTTTGGAAAAATTGCTCTGCATATTCTCTATGTTTTTCAGATTTCTATTTCATTTGTGAGCATAGTCTTATATACGCGCAAAGAAATATCTTCCTTATTTTCCCAAAAACGAGACACATAGATAGGACATAGAGAAAAAGGAGGTATACTCTTACCACCAACACCAACACGATATTAAGCTTTTAAGAATGAAATAATTGGACTAGGTCAAAACACGGATTAATGGCTAGTTGCAAAAACAAAATATCTATCGACACGCCCTTTATATCTCTTTATATCTTTAGTGTTAGTAAGTAAAAAAAAAATATAGAAATCTTCGAATTGCAGCATATCATAAAGATTAATTATAGGTACTAAAAAAATAAATAAAATATAAGGAATAGACTTTCGTTGAAAAAGTACTTTAATTTCTTCTCTTTCCCGGAATCCAACTCTAAACAAATTATTTCAAATTCTAAATGTTGACACCTATTTTTTGTACTTTCACCTTTTTTTCGAGTAGCTTCCTTAAAAGTTCTCATCTTTTGTCTACTGCTCGACTCAATATAAGTAAAAATATAGTAAGAAACTCGGCTTTTTTTTTTTTTAGCTTTTCTTAGATTAGGCATTCATCCTAGGCAAATAAGGTCATTTCTTGCATTCTGTGGATTTCGGGTTTCTCGTGTATAAATTCTAATAAATTAGAAATAATAAATGTTTGGGATTCTGATTTCTTTTCTCCCTCTTACAATTTAGAATAATAGAATTTAGATGTACTAAGTGTACTAAAACATGTAGTAAAGTTAAAGTTGTAATTCCACGATTTTTGCTTTCTACCTCTCTGTCTGCTTCTTGTTGTATGGTAGAGCAAGTAGGAAATTCTCATAGGATTGGGTATAATTTAGTTTCAAGTACTAAGTTCTTTCTTAAAAAAAAAAGCCAATTGTCCATCCACAAAAAATGTTTAAACTCTTTATTTTTTTCAATCCAAAAGAAGAATCGCGACTAATCCGTACCTTACATATCAACGGCTATCCCTCCCTATATGATATATGATGTCTACACAAACTCTTAAGTTTGGTTTCGACGCCTCTAATAATCTGTATAAATGAAAAAGATCGCCCCAAGCTATAAAAGGATTAAAAGTATAGGTCTTCAACACTTTATTGTCGTCTATCTAGAATCTATATAAATACGTGCGGTAAGATGTGTACTTCTCTACAAACAACGAAGATTTTATTTGATTTTTGTGCTTGCATGCGCTTGTAAGAAACACAATTGCTATTTGCTCTAAGATGGAAGATATCCTATTTCTTATATATCCGGATCCCTCAAAATGTTTGCTAGGCGAGCTTAAATTCCTTACAAATTCAGTATTTATATACTTTTTATTATAAAAAATCAGTACCCCAGATCATCAAAGAGTGATATCTCGTGTTACAATAAGCGATATAAAACAAAACAATATAAAAAGTCTAGAGAGTAACGTCAAAATACAGAATCTGCTAAATGCCCTGATCAGTTAAGTTAAATGTCAATAATAACTACCTACTATACTTCTTTTAGAGCTTTTCTTTTATAGCTTGTTAGCTTTTATAGCTTGTTAGAGAGATAAGGCACCGTATTCTATTCTCATTCTCAGGGATCTTTTTTCTTAGACTTCTTAGAGCAGTGTTCAATTCTTTCTTATTTTTCTCCATATTCCCTTCTAATAAAAACATTTAATATTTAATATCTGTATTATAGATTTTTTCCTTTTCTAGGCTTACCCCTTATACTACTTCTACTTCTATTCCCACCCCACCCTAAGGATGTTTTTTCATGTATATGGATTCCCTTCACCTCCCGAAATTGCAGGGTGTGTATCTAACGTTTTGACGCACTTCTCCCTATGTGGAAAAAAAAATGACCTATATCCCAAACCTGACGTCTAACAACGTGTTCAATGCAATTAATTACTAAGATATAAGATTTCTCGCGTATAGACAAAGTAAGGATGAAGTAAGTTATATATCAGAATTTCAAATACCCTGTCGACTAAAGAACTAAAGAATGGAATAAATCAATAATGGACAATCCTTGCGCGGGGATAAATACCCATCCATAGATATCTACTTACGAATGTCTTATGTAAAACGCTTTCCTTGTTACTTCTTCTTTTTATATTTTAGTCAATTATTATATATACATATACAAGGTATTGCACCAAAATGATACAACAAATGGCTAGGTTATTACATATTTTTTGTCTCTACAGTCTCTATATTATTTATTATTTACTATAATCAATTTACTATAATCATAATAGGCAGGATCTTTATCTACTTACTATAGCTCCCAAATTCCAACAAAATTGCTGGTTCGGACATTTATTTATCCAAAATAAACTAGAATCTAAAAACTTGTAGACATTAATGAGTAATGTGATATCCAAATAGAAGAACTAACTATCCACTCCCAACCAAGCAGCAGGTATTTACTCAAGGGCCTTATCTTATGACTTTAAGCACAAAAGCAATCAAATACGCGTAACTTCTTAATTATAAAACTAACTGTTCCAAATAAAAAATAAATGTATAGTCTGTTCCCAAATTATATATATATATATATATATATGTAGTAGGCTAGAAAACATGTATAGGATTTTTTTAGGATTCGAAAAGCATTTAGGATTAGAAAACTCTACCTTACTGCTACAAGATAATATTCTATTTGGCCTCTTCTTATTTCTTTTCTTATCAGTATCTAGACAACCTTAGGTTACATAAACTAAACTAAAGTAAGGCTCTAAAAAGAGAGATGTACGCCAATACAATACCCGTAACCTGTAGTCAACAAAGAATTCTATTTTTAGTTGTCGGTGATTCTAGATGCATAATTTTACATCAAAAAAACTAGAAGTTCCATATTCTAGCTATAATGTTAAAAGGAAGTGAAATAAGAGAATCAAAACGAAAAAGTTACCCACAATGTCAATCATTAATTATCAAAGAAGACCATCCTCGCAAAGAGCAGCAAACGCCAAGCATCTTAAAAAAGGGCAGTATGTTTCTCTCATTTCTATTAGTTAAAGAATCCACGTACCTCACCACATTACTTCGGTTTATATATCTTCTATGGGCGTATATTTAGTATTTATACTTCCCATATTTCAAACTAACTGTTCTACTTTTTTGATGAGAAGATATTTTACTTTCATATTAGATTGCAGTACTATGAAATGATTAAATTCCAACAATTACAGGTCCAAGAGCCTACTATCTCTTCTTTTTGGATTAGCACTTATCTTTTAAAATACGTAAGTAATATGAAAATGATAAAATAGGAAGAACTACAGCAATGTCACCCAGATATAGCGCGATGCTAGAATATAGATAGAAAGGAAAAGGATTGTTATAGATGTTATAGAAAATATTTCGGAGAAAAGCACAGAAATTCTCTATTTAAAATTTGTGTGTGTAAGGAATCTCTCTCTAGTAATTACCAATATAGTTAGTTACACAGGCGAATGTCAAAATACTAATACAATAATACTACAAGCATAAAGGGTATACAATACAGGCATAAATAAATAAATATTTATATATCGCCCCTTGCAGAGTGTTTGCGGAATCCTTTTACTCGAAAGAATAATTTGGAGTCTTATTCGTGCTGTACGGGCTTATCTTAATCTAGTAACTAGTAATCTAAAGCTATTATTATTAAATTATTATTAGATTTGTTTATTAATATTGTTGGGGTTTCTCATACTTTAGGCAGTCATAAGGAATGTCCCAGCGAGAGCTAACCAAGAAGGGTACACTTTAATTACCATTACCAAAACAACCACAAATACCATTTCTACTTTATAAGTTATAATAAGATAAGTTCGATATTCGATTCGATATTATTATTATCTAAAATATTATAGAGAAGAGAATACAGGTTCCATGTTTCAACCAAAAAACAGAATTCAATAAATATTAGGAAAAGAAGGGCGATCCCGAAAAGAAAAGAAAGAGAACGTCCAGAGAAGAGATTTCAGCTAGGAAAAAGAGATAAGAATGCCCTAAGCTATTTTGTAGACTTTTTTTTATAGTATGCATTTGGATCCGATTCCTTTATGAATGATAAAAAGTAAGTAATGCTTAAGATAAAGAAACAATTGCTCTGTTGGCCAGTACTTCCCTCTTGGTCGATTGTAAAAAAAATCTTCTAAAATGACTTCTTCAGTCTCACATATATAAGCATACCATAGAAGATAGCTTTGTATTCACGGAGATTCATCACTAGAAGAAAAGCAGACTTAAACAACGAAGTCACAATTCTTTCTACTTTGCGTTATTTTGTTATCTTTGGCTTTTTTCGTGTATATTATAGTATAGTTTTTTCCTTTGATGAGCGAGGCGCAGAAAATTACATTTAATTACATTTAGAATTAGAAGTTTTGTATGAAGCAGACCCGGAATGGAATACGAAAGATGGTATTCTACAATTTGAACTTTGGGTCCTATAGAGAAAGAAATAGAAGCTAAGGTTGGTATTTGCCGTAACATATCCGGCTTCTTTTTTTTGATTGCCCTCTTTCCTTTCTTATTTTTTTAGTAACAAGGTCAGTAAGTAATTGAACATTCTCTAACCGGGAATTTCCGCAACATATAGATAGATCATCATGATCATATATATATATAGTAAGTAGCTTTGAGAACTTGTCCTATCCACGTTAATCTCTTTTTTACTTTACTACAAAATTATGATTTACTAGGATTGTGCCCTTGGTCAACAACAGCACGAGTCGGATCGGATGTTAGGATTCTCCTATGATTTTATAGCGTTTAGTACCAATGCTATTAATTTATCTATTAATGTAAATATTTATAAAAAAAGTTTCTGCAAATGAATACTTGCGCACTTACTTACCAATCAACCAATCAAAATGCAAACGTAAAAGAAGTAGCTAACCCACCCAAAGATATTTGGGAGAGAAGAATTGGACTGCGGTAGTAAGTAAATATTCAAAAGAAAGACTCCTCTTGTTTAAGAAGGACACTACCCTACCCTCTAAGGTTGCTGGTGTACATACCGGTTAATTAAGTGTCCCTCTTCTTCCAAATTATGTAAACTCTACGACTTAGAAGTATGTCTTTTCTTACTTTTTGTTAGGAAAGAAAAGTGGTTCGTTACAACAAACAATCATAATAATACATGCACAATATCTCTAAGTACTACTCTTTATTTACACCGTTACGTAAGTCTATACACAACGAGTCTCTTAAGATCTCCCAGTATTGATTGGTTTGTACTGGATTCCTATTTATTTAAAACGTAACTCGTGGATGAAATAAATGGATTTACTAGTATTTTGACCTGTGTAGGTTTGCATGTGCTTTTCTTGTACAACAATACATTCCTTTTCTATTAACAAAGTCAAAACTTACTCTTATGTATGCCTTGGACACCGAGAAAGACCCCAAATCAATTCCTTACAACACACTTACTTACCAAACCAATAATAATCAATAATCAAAGAAAGGCACAAGGAATAGAAGAAAAAAGAACTTAGAAATTTCGTCGAAGATATGAGAGAGTACCCAAGTCACAGAGATACTTAGGAGCAGTCTGGAAAAAAAGGAAGGACTTCCGAAAGGTTTCGCTATTTATTGTCGTTAGAACTAAATCTGCTTATAGACTATAGACATTCTAGCCTCTTTCTCTACGGACTTCTTTACCTAAAGTGGGATACAGCATGAACCCAACATTTGATAGATACCCACCCATAGCATTGCAAGCAGAACAAAGGACCCAAAATACCCGAATAAGAAAGACCTCTCCTCTCATTCATTAGGATTCGTTATCTCCCTTGCATGCAATGATCTCAGAAGGTGACACCGTTGTTGGGCAAAGGAAAGGAAGAAGAGGATTTAGTCATTGATGAGACTCTGTGTTGATGAAGGAAGCAAGAAGGAGTTTCATCGTTGAGAAAAGAGTGGTGCTTGGAAGATGATAGGATGAGGGCCTACCTTAAAGGCCTCCCCACCAATAGATCGATACGAACAGGAACAACCAAACCACGTCCACAAAGTGCCAATACCATGCTGCTGCCTCAAAGCCTACATGGTGGTCTCTACTCATATGACCCAAATACTGACGAATGCCACAGATGCACAAGAAGACTGTCCCTATTATCACGTGAAAACCATGGAAGCCTGTCGCTAGGAAAAACGTTGAACCGTAGATACTGTCTGATATACTGAATGGCGCCTCTAAATATTCCATCACCTGAAAGCCTGTAAACACTACAGCCAATAAAACAGTTACCGCTAAACCATAAACAGCTGCTTTCTCCTTTCCGGCTAGTATCGCATGATGGGCCCAGGTCACGGCTGCCCCAGATGAAAGAAGGATAAGAGTATTCAAGAAAGGTATTTCCCAAGGATCTAAGACGCTAATGCCTTTCGGTGGCCATATGCCTCCGATCTCTACGGTAGGTGCCAACGATGAATGAAAAGAAGCCCGAAAGAAAGCAAAAAAGAACATGATCTCGGAAACAATAAAGAGCAGAAAGCCAACTCGCAGTCCTAATTGTACGACTTTAGTGTGGTGTCCTTCAAAGGTGGATTCGCGTAGAACATCACGCCACCATACGAACATTGTATATAGTAGGAAGAGTAGTCCCAAAGTGAGAAGTCTTGCCCCTCCTTGGTATGCGTGCATGTACATGACACCTCCTACGGTTGTTGCGAAGGCACCTAGTGACCCCGAAATAGGCCATGGACTCGGATCTACTAAGTGAAAGGCATGTCTCTGAGATTCGATCATAACTGGATAGGCAACTCTTTCTGTATAAACAGCCTCTTCGACCCAGCCCTGGCAAGGGGCCTTTTTAGGGTATGTAAATTCTCTGACAGCAGAAAGGGGGAAGAAGGCACGGTTCTTTCATTACCAAGCTTTGTGCATAGGTTTGACCGACAAGCGGCAAGCATAGTCTCATCTACTATTTCCTAGGTTTCATCTTCGAGTGGGTACTTTCTAGTACAAAGATTTTTCTTGGTGAAGTATTCATTTGCATTTGAGCGTGTAGTAAATGAAGCTGCATTCTCTCGTTCTTGCAGGTGACAGTAGGATTGGTGGAGGACTTCGAAATCAAACGGCATAGATTTTCTTCGATCCTTCGTGCTAACCTGAGTTCTCCGAAAGAGGCTAGTAATGGAATCTTCTTACTGAAATGAAGCGCTTTCGACCATTCGGAAACTTGAGATAAGGTTGATTGCATGTAGGAGACAGAGGTGCTGAAGGCTTTTTGCAGGATCTGGGAGTTGGCCTTCTTGCTTAGGATCTTGTTTTCAGGTTGGGCAAGTAGTTGGTTCCTTAGTTTGAGAATACGGCTGATGCTTAGGAAGCCATCTCCGTTATTGCAGATGAAAATATAGAAAGTGAAGAATAGGAGGCAGAACCAAAGGAATTGGCTGAAATAAGTGAATGGATCTAGTTGTGGCATGCTGTGTTTTCTCTTCTGATCTGGGAGACTTAGGCTCTACATATACCCATTTCTCTGTCTTGCTTGGTTATAGACGAAGGTTTCTCTAGGGACTCTTTCTCTTGGATCAAATTCTCTGTAGCGCTCTTTGTCTTACGCCTCGCTTAGTTGGTTAGAGACCCAAGAAGCATAATCTTTATTAGAAACAGCTTCCACAACGATAGGCATAAAGGCGTGATTCGTACCACAAATTTCACTGCATTGACCGTAGTAAACACCTTCGCGTTGCACCAAGATAGATGTTTGATTGAATTTTAGTGAAAGTAATGAGTTAATGGAGTAATGATAGAAAAAAGAATATGTATAGCAAAGAAATAATGCATGAAATTCTAATTATTCGCATCAAATATGTTACGTATATAGAGACAATAGAAATGAATCGAATTCATCCAGAGATTTAATTGTGTCAGTGTGACTGCTCTACTCACTGGTAGAACTCTCTCTGTTCTATAACAACCAAGCTTTCTCCTTCACTCTTCCTTGCAAACACCCTTCCTTACGCTCTGGACCTAATCACCCCTATTAAATGAAATTAAGCTAGCATCGACAATCTCTCCTTTTATGCATTCTTGGCCAATACGCTTTCTCTTGGTGCAACGTCTGCTTAGTCACATCGATATTAACCCTACCTCGTTCCCTATTTCAAAAGGTCTTTTTTATGCTTTCTTGTTCACTCTGCGCAGAACCACATGTACCTAGTTATTGGCACCTTCATTAGTAGCTTAGTGCACCTTTACTCCATTGCCTACGTGTTCCCATGATCCACACACAGCCCTAGATTCGTGTCCTATTTATCCATTTTCATGCCCGCCCTCACCAACAACAGAGCCTCCTGGATTCCTTAGTCTCATCACAATGCTCTTACTTGCAGATAGTGCACACTTATTCTGGAAAAACCTTTTTCACCTTCGCACAAATCATCTTCAACCTAAGTACCCTTGCCACCAATCTACCTAGCCATCGAAAGTCCTAGCCATGCATCCATTCACGCAATGTACCATCCTGCTTCCATCATATATTGATGTATGATATGTGTCTCTATATTTACTACAAAGCCCTGTATAACAGAATTTCATTATTAAGGAAAGAATTATGAAACGAATCGAATTCTAAATCGTAAGCAAAAGGAAACAGATCACTTAGAATCTTCTTACCAGTGGATCCATTAAAAACTAAAAACTACTTGGGAAAGGTGCGAAGTCCTACTTAATTATCTATTTGATTTCTTTTCTGTTAGAAAAAACTATCACTCCCTATAATTTTCTATATTTTTACATTTAAGAGGAGAGTCAAAAAAAGGGGGGATATGCTCCTACCTTATTTATTGTTTTTGGGTAATGAAACAGACAAAAACTAGTTAACACTATAATATTTTTTAAAAAAGGCTCTGCTAGAAAAGAGTTATGTCTTAGATCTTTCTTTGTATGCTATGTATGAACTCTACAAATAGAAACTCGCAGACTACGACGAAGGAGCGACATAAGAGGAATCTATTAAGCATTTTCCGCTAACTCTATCTTTTTTCAACCTTTTAGTTTGGTAACTACCATTGTTGCACGTATATGTTATTGAATACTAGAAAAGAAGTCCGTGTTAACCTTTTTTTATTTCATGTATAAAAGTCTCTTACTAATAATCAAATGCAGAAAATGGTTCCTTTTAGTTATATGATTTAGATTAGCTATAAGAGTTGTGTACAATTCTTCTCTTTTTCTCTGAACTTTTTTTTTACATTGATGAAATTCCTATCTATTGATAAATGAAAAAGAAGGAAGTTGTTATGACTGCGGGTAATCTTCATTCATCACGAACTTATATTTTTCAACTCTAAAAATAATCTTTGTAAGTCTTAATTTTTACACAGCAAAAAGGTAGGTGAAATAATTGGTAACTCTTTTTTTTGTTCTATATCTCGTAGAAGCAACTAGAAGAAATCTTAATAACCAACAATTTAGTCTAATTAGTATATTAAGTCTTATAGGCATAAGGGTGACGAAACAAAACATCTGCTCTAGGTGTTAAACTTTATTCTTTGTATTTTATATGCAGGAAATTAATTTACAGGCATACAACATGTAGATATCATATCTATTCTAAAAAGACACGACAACCTTCCTTTTGATAAAGATTCGTGAATATTCATGCCGTAATTAATAATAATAAACCTTTCGCTTTGCACTTTCTTTATTTTTATTTCCAAGTTCTTATCTTACCATTTCCTTTGTCTAAGCTAACCCCCCAAAAAAAAGATTATGAAGATCTCATACTTCTTCTTTCTGACCCAGCACTGGCATTCATATAAATAAATTTATCGTAAACAACAAACCTTAATTATTATAGATATTATAGAGTAGAAAGGGGGTAGAATAATAAAAGAAAGAATTGGATTGGATAAAATAATATAACAGGTATAGGACAAAACGCGAGGGATACATATAGAAGAACTCCGGCAAAAGAGTATATAAATAATCGTATACATGTTAACAACTACATAGCTAAACCTAGAAAACACTAAAAAGACTTCTAATTGATTATTATTCCGAATGCAATTCCATCCAAACGTAGCTTATCTTATCTACGAGGCAGCTTATCATTACGACACACGTTATTTTATTTAGAATTGTATATTCCCTTTCGCATTTTCTTTATTCTTCACACAATCCTCTGTCTTATATAATATTACTTCAACGCTTTTGATTAGCAATTGCTTATTCTTCTTTTTATCTCTTTACTATATCTAATCTATTTCTATACCTGTATTTGTGAATTTCTAAACCTATATATAGGTTTAGAAAAAAGGAGCCTAGGAAATGATACATGTCATGTATCGAAGTAGTAATTAACTAAACAATCCGCGCGTAGCTACTAGACTTTTGGAAGGCCTCTTGTGACATATTTTGTGGGCATATAATATTATTCTTTGCTTACTTCTAAGATTCAGAAAGAGTTTTGTTATAGGCTTTAAATTACTTCCCAAAAAAGAAAGAAAAGCAAAGGATTTCGTTGGCAAAAAGGAAAAAACTTCATGTGAGGCGAGTACTTTGCACAATTTAGCGTTAGAATGTTAAGGCTTTGTGCATATAAAGTGTTAAGAGAAATGTTTTGTCAATCCCCCCTCACGACTTTATTAAGTGTGTTCGTACTAAATCCTCTAATCTAAACAAGAACGGGTGTAGAGAACAGACTATATTATGTATATTGGTGTTAATAATTTGTAGGAATTCGGTTGGTTATACAAGTATTTATCCAAGTCATAGAAGAATCTTTCGTATGTATGAGATCTATATCTACTACATTTTTAATGACTCCTTTTCACATTTATATTAATAAATAAGCATTTAAAATTTATAAACTAGACCCCTAATAATAATAGAATAATTAGTTACAAAGAATTAACAACGGACTTATTTTTTTTTGTTTTTTTATTTATAGAATCGCTAGGATTTTACGCTTTTGGTTTTATCCTAATATAGTATAGTATAGTATAGTAGGTTATTTATGAGTGAGTCTTTCTTCATTTTAGTACCTAAAGTGGGTTTTCTCCTTTTGGGGATTCTATATAATATATATAGATAGTTTAGATCCTTTAATTGTGTATTTAAGCATTTCTTCTAGATAACTAGATAAGAAAAATACCTTTAGAATACATACTGCTGCTTTGTTCTATGTTAGTTCTATGAATTATGAATGTTGTCTCCATTATGAGTTGTTATAATATTATGAGTTGTTATAATTATTACGCTTACGAGATTTGAATGTGATCTATAAAAAGAAAAATGCTCAAAACGATATAATCTCAAAGATGTACTTTTATTTCACGTAGCTACTCTACTGCATATCCCTTCTCTTTCTAAATCTTACCTATATCTCAGGTATGTTTGCACCAAGATATTTCTTATTATTATATATAAGATATATGGCATAAAATAAAACATCTCCTAGTTATCTTTAAGTATTCCTTCCTAGGATGGTTTATGAAATGTTCGTACTGTGTTGGATCACTTCCATATTAAGGATTAAGACCTGGGAAAGTATCTGAGGATTCTATAAGCTAATTATTATAAGAAATTAGTACATAACGTAATAAAGTCTATTTCTATTTTATAAAGTAAAACAGTAAATGGCATATCCTATGAAGTAAAGTAGTACCTAAGAGAAAGCTCAGAAGTAAGAAGTAAGAGGAGTCATACCTAAAAATAAATTATACCTATTACCAGCGCAGCGAAAGAGGAATAAGCATTAGAAAGAATCATTGTTGAAAGTAGAAAACACTTCTTAGAGAGCCAAAAAAAAGTCATACAACTCTTCTGATATCCGACTTCATCGCTTATAGTTGATAAGTTCTTGGGAAGAAATCTTGACTACAATTCCATTATTTCTTAATTGGTCTTATCTGAACAAAAATGATTAGTGAAAATGAATTTCTTAGCATGTGTTGTCATACTTAACACTAGGAAATAGAGGTGAAAAGACTACAGTACAGCTTACTTACTCTATATTTTATTTACATCATACGTATTTTGCTTGAGTAGTATGCTATTTTGGTAGATATGAATGAAAGAAAAGCTTCACGCCTGGATCCGGAAAGGAATTCATGCTTACAGAAATTAACAAGAAACGAGATAAAGAAGAGTTTAATACGTCCTAGTAAAATACATAACTGAAGAAAAGACGAAATTAAAGACAAATATTAAAGACAAATGTAAGACTTCCGCTTATTGTACTTCGGTGCTAGGCAAAAGAAAGGCAAACAACAATATTCAAGATCAACGAAAAATGTTAACTTTAGGAATAAAAGGAAAATAACGATAATTTCTGAAACTATCACTAAAAGAGAACTTCTGGAAAGATTTATCAACGATGCATGCTAACTTATACTTATCACCAAGATAACTACAGTTTTTATACACGCTTTTTATTGATTGTGAAGATATAGATTATACAGTATACATAATACCGAAAAGGAAGAAGGTTAAAATCAAGAGAACCTTATCCACGAGAAACTTTCGATTTTCTAGAATATTAGAATTAGATAGATAATAGAGATACACCTTTTAGAAGGATATGTGTTTCCTATCTTAAGAAGAGTTAGAAGCAAACTATTATTATCTAATTGTGTTGTTGTTACTTTTTTGATCAGTTGTTTGTTTTGTTGGTAATAATGATCTATTTGAAAAACAAGGGAAGAATAGCTAATAAACACAAATACATACTTCTTACATGAAATAAATATGGAAATAATTATCCTGGCAAGGTAGAAGGAAAAACTAGGAACTTGTAAATGTATGCTGTAGTCTATATTGTATAGTGAGATTCTTATTAGTAAGTAACACCCCCTAATTTAAATAGAATGATGGCATATTTTTATTTCGAGATTGTATCTTTTATCCTTCATTTTAAAAATGCGACGCATAACTGTGTTTAGAGAAATTCCTTAAGCTCTATTAGATAGAATTAGTTCATGCTAGTAGATAGATACCCACACTTGAAATTCCCTTATTGTTGATTGTAGAAAGAAGTATTCCCAAAGAGCGGGTAATAAAGTTACATAACATATAATAAAGACAAGATTTTACGCATAGGCTCGTAGTAGTGTAGTTTCATTACGAAGGAAGGTCTTATTCAAAAAGATGAGAAAGTGAGCATGCATAAGGATACAGATACAAAAAGGCTAGGTAAAGAGGATACATGAATTATATTAATTAACAACTAAAGAGGTAGACAAAAATGTAATGAACTCTATCTTACTTATATATAGGATTCCTTAATAAAGACAATTTTATTTACTAGTAAGTTGTTAACTATGTATTTTCTAATTGTAAGTGAATCTTCTTTATATTATATTGTGACTTAGAAAATAGGACGTTATGAAGTTGTATTGAGATAACATTCTTTTTAACTATGAAACACAAATACTTGTGGAAAACGACTCCTACTTGGAAGATCTTTGGTACTCAATAAAAAAATATCTATATCAAGGTG
This sequence comes from Plantago depressa, assembly GCA_036897175.1. Taxonomy (NCBI): domain Eukaryota; kingdom Viridiplantae; phylum Streptophyta; class Magnoliopsida; order Lamiales; family Plantaginaceae; genus Plantago; species Plantago depressa. The sequence goes on along the minus strand of JAYMSO010000002.1, from coordinate 41,990 downwards.
AAACGAATTCTTGTCTTGTCGGTTGGGGTTCCATTACTATAGCCTTCGATACAATAGATAAATGGGTACAGGGCGAATCTTTGGGATTATGAATAATACCAAATTCCAACTATTAAGTATAATTTTATTTGTATATCTTTAATTCTTTAATAACTAATAACTATATCATGTTTCGTATTAGACACGGTTATAATATGAATACTAGACTTTTCCATGTTTGGGAGGAGGAGTCCATTTCTCTTTTTTAGTTTTTTAATATTAGAATCGTGATTTATTTAAAGAAAAAGACAAGTAAAGGGTCGTCTAAAACTAAAATGATGTACGATTTATATATGATATGATCTAAAAATGGCATTTGTGTAAGTTATTCTAGCCCGTAAGATGTAACATAATTAAAAGAGATTCCCGGTAGACAAAAAGGGAATATTTTCAGACTTTGTAGAATTCTACAAGACGCCGGTATAAATGAATCCTAAACCTAAACCATTAAACACCGAGTTGCACTTATAACTAGAGGAATACTTTAAGATACACCTTAGTATAATACATATAATAAGCTGTACTTTAAATTTCAAAATTATACCCAAGTTAGTTTTTTTTTCTTACGTCATAGTCCTTCCTGAATAAATAGGTGGCAGTTACTAGTTACTATAAGTTTTTGGTTCAATCCTTAGAGAAATTCCACAACATGCTTAACATGCTTTCTTTTTATTCTATAATAAACTCTGTTACTTTTTTAAAAGATATTCCTCATATTTGTGAGATTCTAAAAATCTATACAAAACAAAGACTTAGTCTTAGTCCTTTCAAAGCAAAAAAGCAAGAAATCAAAAATTCACTGGACTTCGCAGAGAATCAGATTCTACTATAAAAATTGAAAAGGAAAGCCAAAGCTGTGTTTAATCTCATATTAAATATTAATAACTCAAGTAGATAGCTCGCAGTAACTTGTGAATTTATATAACTAAATAAACTATAACGGAGAATTACATACAGAAGAATGCAGCCTTCTCTTTATCTTTATTTACGCGGTGCCTTTTTATTTTAGACGCTTTTTCGAACTTTTGGCTTTTTCCTTTTCCAAAGAAGTGGTAGAGAACATAGGTTTAACCAAGCAAGCATTCCCTTCTAGGTATTATTTCTAAAAAGTAGTAAGAATAAAAAAAAAGTAGTAGATAGAAAAATCCTACTTACTGATCACCTTACTAAATTTTTGGAAGAGTTAGAATTTAGAAGTTATTTTAAGTAAACGTTTAGGAAGGCGAAGATATCTATATACTCGCATCATACACAAGACAGGAAATACTAGTAGAAAAAAAGCAAGCATAACAATAGAACATACAATGAAAATGAAGTTGTGGAATATAGATTAGGGATTGATTTATTACAGTCACAACTAATTCATTCATATCTATACAATTTTATTACATGAAATTTCTTATCCTTCTGCTTAGAGCGTTTTATTATATCCTTTTTGTAAAGAAAGCGTCCTATTTCTTTCATTTCATGCATTCGAAAAAGGTCCTAGATTCAAACCATCTATATATATTATATATATGTCAATCAAAAAAACATTTAATAGATCTAACAGAACGGGAGGTTATATATAGCCCTTTGTAAAACAAAGGATACTTTGGCGAATAGGTTGGTTCCATTTGCAGCAACATATTTTTATTCCGCTTACCAGAGAATTTTGTACTTATTTATTATCCCTATATTCATTATGATTTGCAAAACAGCATGACGTACAGCAGCTATATAAAATTTTCTATTTCCGTGGAGTATATTTCAATCATCATTAGTAACGGATCTACCATCCTTGTTGGATTTTTCATATCGAAGACTAAATTGTTTCTGCCAGTACTTACTCTGTCTCTTTACTTTAAGAAAAGAAAATCGTTTTATAGGGATAAGGGATAACACTTCTTAGATATACCAAAATATTAGAATACCCTTGGGGGAGAGACGACTTTATAATCAAAGATCATTCACTTCCACAAGATTTTGCCAAATAGTTTCTATTCATCAAAAAAGAAAGTGAAGGAAAGAATTTCAGCATATAAAAGCAATCTACTTTTCTATTTCAACCGAAGAAGAAGAAGTTTCCACCTAAAGTTAGAGCAATGTATAAGAAAAAAGAATAAAATGTACCTAGTAGACGTTATTTATGTGTACTATAAAGCAAAGCATGTATTAAGAATGTATTAAGAATAAGATGTTTAGAGTACTTGGCATGCTTTTAATATAGTTAGAAAGTCTAAAAATACATGTTATTCGAAACGCTGTCTTGGTATATTTAAGGATAACTAAAAAACTACATCTGTATATCTCTATTGTATATCTCTATTTAATAAAGTAACCGATACGCACGAATACACTACTAAAGATTCTATTTCTTTTTCAGTCCTCAGGAGATTGTGTTTATACTTACTGCGCCTTTTTCATAATTTTTCTATTTATTCCTTCGTGTAGCCGTTTTTATTATTACTTAGATTATACTCCCCGTCGTCATGGATTCTATGTTATATTAAGTTAAGAATAATTTGGTGGGTATCCTACCCTTCTCTTTAACAGGATTTGGTGTATTTATTGTGAGAATCCTTTGTTGGATGTATGTTGGAACAGCGGGGCTTGTTGACTTGTTTCGAAAGTACGTAACCCCTTACTCACCTTCTTTTGGTTTTAAGAAATTTCATGCAAACTTTTTTATGTAGAACTTCTTGACTTTTTACTATGCTAAGACTGACGAAAAGGTTTTCATTTCTTATTTCTAAGATCATATCTTAATCATATCTTATAGATGAAAAGAGTCCCTATGAGTAAAATAATATATATATTAGGTCCGAAATCATTTAGATGCATATCCGAATATTATACAGAAGGTAGTGGACTATCTTGCAAACACCTCTCAAGTCTTCACCCGTATATCACATTATCCGTGGATATTCCTTACCTATCACAGAAGTTTTCCATATTTCATTTCTCTTTTCGTTGTATACTTTTTTTAGGGTATACTGTGGGTTATTATACTGTCTGTTATACACTATATTCAAGTGATAATAAATCGAACATCACGGAAGTTTTTTCTATACCAGGGTTTTTTTCGCTTAATATGCTTCTCCCTTATCCTACACGGTGTCACATGTTGAAAATATAGAAACTCTATAAATTGGCATATAAAGATAAAGAGGGGCATCCTCTTCTTTAATTTAGAGAGTTTTTTTGCAAGCAATTTTTTTGCAAGCAATAAGCCATCTTACAAGAAATGCATTACATATTACATAAGGAAATAGATATCTTCCTTTTTGAGACAAATTTACAGACATAGAACCACAATATGATCGATAGAAATAAAAAAATAAGAGCCAATAAATACCCTCCCGCATTAACAACAACATATCTAAGTTTCTTTACCACATGGTTAAACCTCACAGGCAGATGGGCCATTATGTACTACAATATTTGTACTATATTTTATGTTTCATTTCATAGTTAGGTTAGGCCTATGTATGTTATGCATGGTATTATGATAGAGATTTGTTAATTAAGAGCTATAAGGAAAATAGGTTCTTCTCCCAAGAAAAATGAGTCTAAGGAACAAACATTCAGTCAAAAGAAGTCAACAATAGGTCTAATCCTAACAAATTACTCAAGAGTAGTCCGGATGTAACCGAAACCTAGACTTTTACCTAAAAAAAAAGTATGTCAGTACTAGAAATGAAATGTGCTATATTGTATAATAACTCTTTCATTATTTATTGAAATTCTCGGGTTCTTGGGATATCAATCAATTTACTATAACTGGACTTATTACGTACTTTTCCGTTGTTCTGTTTTCGGTGTCTCTCTCTTAGCCAGCATCTTTTCAAACTTTTTTAGATGATTTATGGCAGTACCTTTTCCATGAATTCTAGAAACTACTTCAATAATAATTTCAAAATATGGGTTTCAAATGGAATATTATTTACTTAGAATCTCTAATAATCTATAACCCAAGGCGGCACTAAGTCAATGATATATAATAAAATTTAGCGATAGGCAGGAGAGGGGAAAAGAAGGCTCGATGCTGACTTAGTTAGGACAGATCCTGTAGTACTCGATAGTACAAATTAGTACACACCAGGTTTCTAAGCAGAGATCTAGAACCCATACATACTGGAATAAATTAAAAAGCACGCAGTATTTCAAAGAGAGAGAAAGAGATTCATTTCATTCAAGATCTCGAGAACAACAGGAGTAGACCCGTGGTACTGGCAAAAAAAAATTTCTATTTCTATAGTAAACACTTTCTATAGTAAACACTTTTCTTTTTATTCTCGTACCAACTTATAGTTTTATCTTCTCAGCTAAGTTATTCACTTAAGTAAATCCCCAAAACAATGCCAAATCTTTTATTATATCTAAGATAACAATTCTTTTTCAACAAGCTACTATTTTTGAAGTTCTGTTTTCTGCAACAACTATAGTTTCTATTTATGCTAGAAAATTCTTGGTTGGTATAGTAATAAAAAGGTCTAGAAGTAGAAGAGGGGATTCACACATTACATATTAAAACATATTTTATCTTATTTCTAAAGAAAAAAACAGAAGAGAGTCTAATACTTACCTTACTTATAGTCCTATTAGGTATCATACATAATATCTTTTCTTTTCGTGTTTCATTTCTTTGCCAAATCCCTTTTAAAGGTTCTTAATTAATGAATTAGAGTCAACGTGTTTACATTTTAGGTTATTCTTTTTGCAAAGAGAGATAGATATTTCTATATTGGTTGGTGTAGTAGCTTTTCTCAATTTTTATATACAAATAATTCTATACAAAAATAAAGATTAGAAGATGTGTAGTCATATTCCTACTATTTAATATGAATTAGAATCTAAAATTGTTGACTTTTATCTCTACTCTTTTATCTCTACTCTACTCTAAATCTCTTCCCAGAATGGGCAGTGCTGGCAAGCGTTAACTCTGTTGTATTTTGTTAAGCTTTATACGATACGTGTACAAGGGCCTATGCTTTCTATAAATAAAGGGAAAAAACTAAGTACTAATATTCTTTTTACATACTAGGCGTGGGAATACATTGTAGTAGATCCCTCTCCTAACCAAAAATCCTTATATATAATTCTAAGAGTGGTCTGCCTACTAAAGGAGATAAGAAGCAGCGCAGCAAGGATGCCCTCATTCTTTAATTTAATAAATAATATATCAGCACAAGACAAAAAGAAAATAGGATTCATTGTCGCGGTGATAAGATTTACACCTTCTTTCTCTTCTAAAGCCTTCTCTCCCTTTGGATTAGATGGAATAAAGTACTTGGAATTTGACTACCTTGTTGGTGTAAATAATTGTTACCTTTCGCCCATAATTCAATATCTAGACATTCCTAGAGCCTTCTTGTAACTTGTAAGCCATACGCCTGTAGAAGAAAAACACATTATATAGCATCATCATTAGAACCAGGTATTCCAGAAAACAAGGTAAACCACCCTTTTATAAATAGAAACGGAATAAATCACGTAAATTCTTGATTACCAGACTAAATATAAGAAATTCTGAAAAGATTAGACTAGAGCTGGTACTTAACCCAACAAAGGAATCCTAGGTTTTATTAATGAAATTCCTTAATTAGGAAGACAGACTAGAACTTGTGTATAAAGTTAGCTTGAATGAATGAAATTAGATAGTATAGAGTATCTATGAAAGCACACCACGTTATTGTACTTTTACGCTAGAAATAAAATAGGTCATAAACAAGTATACTTTTTTGTATTTTTGGAAACAAACAGCACGGTATACAATGGTGGTTTAGGATGACTACTTCATTTTCGTTTAGAGATATAGGAAGTCAAGAACTAGTCACTTTTTCCAATTCAAAGTAAATAATAGGGTTAATAAGAGTAGTACAACAGACACCTATCTCGTATTATACATTGCATTGTAGTCAATCGTGGGCATTCCTCTAAGAATCGGTATAGATTTTTTACTTTCAACCTTTTCGTGATCTATTGATATATATGAAGAACTTCTAAATTTGCTTCGTCTTTGCTGGATAGTATAAATAATTTGTATATGTTTGATCCAACTGCGTCATATTTAATACGTTGTGTTAAGGATAGGTTTCTAGACCTAGACTGGATCAAAATACTTAAAAGTACAAAGTAAGGTTTGTTTTTGCAAGACATTGATAAAGGAAGGTGCAGATCCGAAAGCGTATAACTTTTATAGCAGTACTTTTAGTATTACCTAGATTCTAAGAAGGGGTTACTTTAAAATGTTTAAAATGATGGAAATTTCTAAGTTCTTGTTGTGGATTCTTCTTTTTTTTATGCCTTTGAAGAGAGACAGGGCCTACTTTTTTGTCCTACAATACGAGTACTAACACCGTCGGAACAGTTGAGAAGTTTCATTGTCAAACATACATAGAAAACACAGTAAAATATTCTATGACTTCGTGGATAAAATGAACGAGAATTAACTAGAAGAAATAGATAGACAAATGTACTGATTCTTATATCTAAAGCCTACTAAATGTAAAGATGTAAAAGAGAAAAAAAGGATTGTTTTGTATTATTTACTACATCCTTAATATCGACTAAAAATAGACTCTGAAAAAGACTTACTCGGGGTGAGATTTCATCTTCAAAGACTAAGTAAACGGTTGTTTAAATACATTCCGAGGATGATAAATAGTACATATTCATTAGGTCTAGCACGAATAAAGATAATAGATAATAAAAGGGAGTAATGGGAGAGGAAAACTATTCGCCTTAAGTATCCAACCCAAAAGTTATTAGAACACGTATACATAGAAAAAACGTGCGCTTCTCTTATTAAGTAATCAGTAGGCAGGCATTGTGGCTATTCTTTTTAGTATGTTTCTCTTGCAGATATTCCTCAATCAATTACGATGCAAAAACACAAGCTTACAATCTTTAAGCTAGAGGTGGATTAATCACTCATGGATGTTAAAGGCGGTCTAAAAATGAAGTAAAATATTCTACGTTATAAGGTACGTGAGATTGAACAAACGCATAGTTTCCAGGAGAACCTGATCTTAGATAGCAAGGATCGGTAGATATACGGTACACAAGGAGTAAAAATAAAAAGAGTTAGTCAGTCTAGTTAGTAAGTCATTAAAGTAAGCAATGAGAGTACTAAATCATTTGAAAAAATCAGAAAGAGAGTAGGAGTCCTCCTCTAGTTGTAATTAGTTATAATGCAGTCACTTACTAGCGAAGAGTAAAAAAGCTGACATTTTCTTTTGTTGACTAGCAGCGTCATTTCAGAAAAAAAAAGAAAAGATAGAGTTCTTTTTGTGGCTGTTCTGTTAATGACCTACCATATTCGCTTCTAGCCTTTAAAAATGTGATATTTAACCCATGCCTCTGTGAATCCATATTATTAGATTATTTATTTTTATTATTGGGTGTCTGCCTCTTACCGACGAGTCTCCATTTGTCTTTTTTTTTGTAAGTATACTCTAAATTATACTCCAGGTTTCGAGTATTAACAACTGAATCCCCTTAGAAGATTTTGTGAAAAAAAAAGGAGCAAATACCGAGGAGATACTAAGACATGTCAGACCAAAGTACTACCAACTACCCACAATTTGACATTTGATTCCATCCATTGATAAGTCACTCAATATCCCTGGCTGGCTGCTGTTGGAATTTTCTAGCCCTATTCCTATTATTTATGCTATGTACTGAAAATAAATGAAGTAAACGACAAGGGAGAGATCTATCTATAAATACTATGATCCATAGCACGAAGAAGAGAGAAAGTCAAATTATAAAAAAAAATCTAGGCAAACAGCGTCATATTCTATTCCTGATTATCCCGCTAAATGTAAAGCTGCGAAAGAGTATAGCCACGATATCAGTCCAATAGAGTGAACTCCCTTTTTTTTATAAACAAATTTTGTTAATTGTAGAGAGGGATAGGTTAGAACTCTTAATAATTTCATTTGCATAGTCTAATTATTTAGATTACTTAGTACTGGTCTGTGATGACGGAGTTTACCAGAGAGGATAAAGATTCGTAAGGACTTGTCATGGTATAGGCGTTCTAAATAAAGCTAATATCTATGTTGCGTATTACTACTATACACTGTATACTATGTTCGGAAATAAAAAGCTTCTTACTTCTCTTTATATATTGACATTGTTCTACAACTACTTGTAAAACCACATTCTTCTTAGTTTAACATTTTACCCTTTATTTGTTGTTAGTGACGTACAGCGTTTAGTTTCTTATCCTATATATAGTATATATCTATCTATAATAGTAATAGAATAGTCTATCAATTTTAACTTTATATTTTCGATTGGAAATGACTCTCTTTACTACGAATACTTTGACCTAAATACTTTGTTATTTGTTATATTCTATTATATGCTCGGCGCTTCTTGTTCTTCATTTTGATTATGCCCTCTTTCTTGCCAAATCATGCATGATACCCTTCACCACCTTATATATTAGATTTTATTAGACTGCCTCATTCATTTAGAAATAGACTCTGTTGGAAAAGACCAGATACTTACTATTCGAAAAAGGATAAGACATATTAAGATATTAGACTTCTCATATGTGTTGGAGCACTTTTTTGTTTGTTTATTAAAAAAGTTAGACCTTGCGTTGGACTTGTTAGTGTGTTGATACCCGAATCCTACATCTTATATTACATCTATGCCTGGTAATATATGTCTTTTAGATATATATGTCTTTTAGAACTACTTATCTTTAATCTAATAAATGCTTGCTTTCTCTTCCTACTAAGAATTATCTCTATTCCTAACTTGGGCAGCAAAATGAGTAGTAGAAGTCTCAGAGCCCCTCCTTAGTGAATATGTTCTTCTTGCTCTTTATGCTAGAGTCTATTCTTTTTCGTTCTATTTTGTGTTGGTCTTTCTATTCGTCGTAAAAATACTTAAGGCTTGGTAAAAGCTAGAATTGGAAAGAGATTACTCATAGAGGAGAAGAAAGACCACTGCCGATGTGACTATAACTACCACTGAGATAGGCGTTGCACCAGGATGCAAATGTAGCACCTGTCTTCGCTTAGCTACATTCTTCGTTTTTTTTCTACCGGTCGAGCTCGTAAACGAACCTAAAGGAGCTCTGATTTCTTTCTGCCTCTCTTTCTCTTTCCTCGAAGGAAGGTTTTTGACGAGTGAAAGCGAGTGCACTTGAAATCACTTTTCATCGAGGAAAAAAAGACTGCCTACTTCAAAAGTCAGTGCATCGGCTTTTGTGCATGAAAGGTTCAAATCTCCTTTTCCCATAGATCTACTGAATTCTAAAGACTAAAGAGTTTCTTTTGGATTGTGTTTATGTCATTTTATGTCATTCTCTTTTTAGATTCAGTATTCTAATATTGTTTCTATTAGATCTGGTTTCTAAAAACTAACAACATCTTTCCCTTTTCCACTACCTTATTGGTTTGATATTGGTATAATATAGTAGAAAATAGAAAGAAAACAACAACTATCCTATCCAAGACTTGCTGTAGGTGAATTATCGGTATCGGCTTTGGCTGGACTCTTCTTCTACTTTTTTCTGACATTTTTGTATGAAGGACCTCGGTACATTGACGGCAAAGATTAGAAAGACGCGCGAAGACAGCCCTCTAAACCTGGAGAAGAAAATGCAGAAAAGTGTAGATGCCTCTAGAAAGTGGGATTTTGTCCAACTTTCGGGCTTGGATTTCTACCACTCTAGTCTGCTGCTAGTGAACTGATACCGAGACAGTAGGATAATCAATTGTTTGCTAGTAGCCTACCTTCTTTTTGAGTTCCTCTTTCTCCAACAGAAATTCCAAATCTTATCAACAAAATCAAATAGGTAAAGAAAGACTGTCCCATGCCATGTCTTATGCATGCTCAGACCTTTCTGACTATCTCGCTTTTATGTAGTAATTGAATAAAATCAGATGGTTTGTATATATGGATGGAATGCATACACATAGAAAAAGGATAGGAGGTTGGTTGTATGTAGGGTTATTATTAGAATACCAAGAGAAATGTCCCTGTGGAATCTTGAAACATTTGTTTACATAAATGATGACTGAGATTGTTGTATAAGTCTCCATGTTATTAGTTAGACTTAAAGCGTTGTTTTATCACCTTCTATTTGAAACTTGTAGAATCAAGATATTCCATTGAGTCAATCTCTAATTCTTTACCATATTTACCATAATAGTTGTTAACAGCAAGAACAAGACAGGACTACTGAAATATGCATGCGAAGAACGGAGAAAATCTTAGATTATGGTTACAAAACAAAACGCTCTGAGGAGACAACTCAAACTGAAAGATAATAAAATAGAAAATAAATAGAACAAGTTCCAAAGGAAAGTGATGAAGATAGATCCAAGGATAGCTTTTTTAGTAAGAGAACATTTCGCTCGGTCATTTTCTTAGAAACTCTCTGTACGTAAAAATGACATCCTAAAATACTGCCCGGTAAATATTCTTTATCGATTGGAATAGAAAATTAGAAATCAATTGCTAGCTACCTTCTTCTATTTTCTTAGTATCCTATCTCCTATCTAGTCTGATTCGTTCTTGCACACTTATGTATCTCTGCAAATGTCTGTACTTTAGCCGTTTCGGTAGAGCCAATATTCTATAATATAAGGGAATATATCATTACAAGAGCATGGTAGGCTTTTGCATTTTAATAAAAACGTGAAAAAGTCCACTTCTAACCGCATAGGGATTCATCTGAAATTTGATGTAATGTACACCACTTTTTTTATCAATCAATAGTTAACACTTCTAAGGCAACTTAAAGAATTAGAAAATGAAATTAGAAAAAGCTTGGACTTAGATAGTAAAATGTCTTTGAACAAAGCCCAATCAGTGTCAGTTATGGATCTTAAATTCAGTAAACCTACTTTACTTTGATTTTATCCATAATTCTTGAGAAAATGTTCACATTTCTGCCAAAGCAAATATACATAGAATAAATAGCGCTAACTTATATATATATATATTATACCGTCACTTCTCCCAGTTTTTGGTTCTCGTGACACCTTTTTGGTTGAACGGAATGGCTTTTACCCTTAGAAGATCCTTTTTCAGAGATTTGTTGGAATCTATGCGCTACTTTATGTTGCTGTGAGATACATGTCGTTAAAAACATTATCATAGAAGAGTATCCTTCCTTCCTATGCACTCTTCTTGTTGTGTTAAGAATGATAAAATGTAGTTAATTTGAGAAAATAGAAAATCAGACTATCATAGACTTTTTTAAGTAATTCTAGTCTCGTTACTGCGGGTTTTTCTGGAGATTCTTCGTATCAAGACATCCTTTAATCAATAGAAATCCATATGGAAAGTGGAGCAATGTCCGTTTCCAAATGAAGAATCTAGATACGTTTCTCGTTATTGGTTTGTCTACATCTTATTAGCTTATGGTGCGATGCCCTCTAGAGTTGTTTGTGGGAGTATAGAATATTCATATTTATCCTGCTACTTTAGGAATCTATTTATGCATCTTGGTGGTTTAACATTTTCATTTCTTGAAAAGAAGATACTTTTTAAAATAGGATTGATTTTTCTTTAAGTTTATTAAGTGTGTTTTTTTTTACCTTATATTATATAGAGATGTCTCTAATGCTTCTATAACAGGCATATGTCTAACTTTTATTAGTGCTAATGTTGATCCAAGACATACAAGACACGGTGTACTCTTATCAAAAAGGTTATGTAATATGTTCCCAGCCGACGACCAAGCCTAGACGAACTCAGTTGAACTAGAAAATTCCACACGCGAAAGGAGCACCGGATGCATTTGGATTTGTAGATTTCGAAGGGCTTAAACTTCATTTTTACTAGGGAAATTGATTCTAAAATAAATATAGAGAAAATTCCTTGTAGGGATAGATTTCTACCCATATAATAGATATAGATAGAGTAAGCATAATAACGGCTGCTGTGAGTCAAAGCAGCCTCGCTAGAATAAGGAGAAGAACCTGAGCAATAAGCAAAGGGTTGTGTTACTTCGAATTCTTTACTTTCTTTCAAGTGGAACTTTGGCATGTATGTAGTGTTCTATGAGAACTTCTCTTTCTCTTCTTTTTTGGGTACAATAATGACGCCCTACATTTTCATGCATAAAATCTATTCTATTTTCTAGTATAAATGAAAAATCTAGTATAGGTGGTTGGTAATAGCCATTTAATTGTGTAATTGCTGCAAGTCAATTAAGTCTATTTGATTCAGTAGATAAAGATCATTCATCGTAATCTTTGTTTTTAAGATATTTCAAGAGTAAGAGTATTAAGAAGAGTTTATTAAATTTAAATAAAGGCGGTATCACTTGACAAATGATGCAATATGGCTGGGCTAAGGCAGATTCGTAGCTATGGGTTCTATAACAGGTTATTGCTAATTAAGAAGCGGTAAAGTATTTGCGAATCAAGGACGAGTGAGAATAGAAAATTGTAAGACCAAAACTCCCAATATATGAAATCTCGTTATTCTTCTAGAAAACTTTTTCTTTGGGAATTAAGAATTAAGAGTATAATAGAATATAGTTTATTAGGTAAAGCTTGTTTCATAGCACAGAGAAGAAGCAAAAACTTAGAATATGTAAGGCACATCTACTACTTAAGAAGAGAATAGTAGAATTTAAGAACTAAGAGTCACCCGATAGTCATAAGCCAAATGAAAACAACTATGTGATGTGCATGGTGATTAAAAATGTAGTAAATCAGGTACCTTATTTAGCTTCTGCTTCTTATTATATAGTATGCCCATAGTTTCTCTATTCTATTATTTGTGGTGTACTTCATTTATTCGAGATTCCCTATCTCCTAGATGATAGAATCAAGTCTAACATATTGTTCCCCCCTTTTTTTACTATAGAAGAGCATGCTACTTAATAGAATTTTCCAGGTTAGAATTTGGTATTTCGGGATCATTTACTCGTATATCTAAGACAACCACTTAATTTTTAAGTACAACAAGGTTCCACTTTGTTTTCCACTTTCAAGATCTTTCTAATAGATTCTTTTCTTTTTGGGTATTATTGGATATTGGGGTATATAGAATTTACAGCATTTCAAGTCAATGCATATAAAATAAATCTAGACAAAAAAGCTAGTAATTAATTAGTTTTTATCTGCTCTGGTAAATACTAATACTTAGGTGGATAAAGTAAGGAATCCCAACTACTTAATTCTATTAAAGGAATAGAAAGGAATCTATTTTTTGAATTAAATTAGTAACTAAAAAGACCTTGCAATGCTAACATTTTTTTTGATTTTTACAGAAATAAGGCATTTCGCTCTTGGGAGTAGACTCTCACTAGACATAAAAAGAGAATAGTCCCGTACTTTTCCCTAGAAAGGCTTGGTCATAAAGAAGAAAAAGGGTTAAGGTGCTAAGTTTCTTAAGTATACAGAAATCTAAACCAGGTAAAAAGTCGAATAAATTCTAACAAATTCGCAACAAAGAGGTGAGGTCATTAGGAGGATCTATGCATATTCTAGTAAAAACCACAATCTACTTTTTTAAACGTTACGATCCCATTTTGTTTACACCTATTGCGACGATCAATCGACGGTATTGTTTTTAGTCAACCAGCATTTGGATTTGGAAGGAGCTTTTGTCCACATCTTAAGATACGTACTATCTGTGGCTTGCTCAGAACAACTGCAAGTATATTGATTTCAAATTCTGTTGTGATTTCTCCTTTTAGGTAAAATGTTGTAAGAAAGGACTTCATTTCATCCCATTTTGCAAGGTTTGCTTGTGAGTCTTTGTACTATAGAAGAAAAAAGCTACCATATTAAGATTAAGTAAAAGTAAGAAAGCCCAAAGGGAGGCTCTACACTGACTAATAGGTTGTAGATACTGACTTCTCCTTGTCTTCTTTTGCAAATGACGAGTCTATTATTTCATCCAGCTTTGTCCGTGTTTCTACTTGTAAGTAATCAATCTTCTACAAAGTGAAAGTGAGTTTGTCAAGAAATGCCAACCCTTACCTAATAACAACCTATAACATAATACATGAAAGCAAAAATGAAGAGTCTACAACCCATGATTATTAGGAACATAGAAGAGCTAGTAAAGTTAAGAAAACTAGATTCTCCTTCTTCTTCTGTCGGGCATTTACTCTCTCTGTAGTAGATGGCATGGTCTCACCTTTTTCTATAAAAAAAAAGATGTGTCTATGTCGAGGGTTTCTAGAGTTATTCCTTTCATCTATCATCTTAGCCAGCCGCCAAAAGTCATTGACTACTATATTACCATTATTTCTTGTTGTTATCCTAAGACTCTTTTTCGTCTATTTTATCTAATTAATAAAAACTTAGAATACAAGGGGTCTAAAAAAGATGATTGGTGGCATGGTGTAGACGTGGGTATCGAGTGAAAAAAAAGGATTCCCTTTATTAAGAGATTATTAAGAAAATAAGAACCCATTCGCCGGTTGGCGTAAGATGTAAGGTAGATTGCCTTGTCAATTTCGTTAGAAAGAAAACAAGAAGCTACGTTCATGTCATAGTTAATCGTAGTTAAAGACTTTGATAGTTCCACTGGATACTTCTGTATTCGAATAGAAAATTAGAAGATATAGAGCATTGCGCAAATATTTCAACCCGAGGTATGATGATTCATGTGAAATTTTGAATTTCTTTGTATTTTTCACATTTTTTTTGCATGCCCTTATGTACCTTCTTTTGCATTTGCTTTTTTTAGCATCCTAAATTGACTCTTTTTCTAGTCTAGTAAGATTCGAGTAAGCACCAAAGAGGAAGTATATCATGTATCCGAAGAAGCAGACTTCCTTAAGGCAGCTGGTAGTAATTCAAAGGTCAAAGGAAAGAGACAGATCTCATTTCTCTCGTTAGAAAATCTTGACTTAAGAATATCTAGAAAGGGGGAGAGGGGTGTACAGAATCTGTTATTTCCTAAATGCGCTTATAGTTTCATTTTAGTTTGGTGCCATCAATACTTGTATTGTAAGTTCTAAGAAACTATGCTATTTCTTCTAAACCATTCTTTTTTCTAGCCCTATACTCCTTGCTGTCCCCTCGCCAAGAAGATACTAAAAGAACATTTTAAAGCTTTCCAGAACTTGTTTTGTCTATTCGTAAAAATCGTAACAAAGGGATGGCTAAAATTTCTCACAATTTCACAGCATAATCTTGCCACTTCATATCACCCTTGAGATTTGTTTTTGGTATAGAATCCACGCATACGAGCTATAGCAGAACACTTATTTATTACCATCCAGAAATTTTTTCTATTTGGCTATCCTATCATTCGTATAATTCTTATAAGAAATATTACAACAAGAGTTTTAAGAAATAAGAAAATACGAGAAATACTGCTGGATAACCTCTATTTGAATTTTAAGCTCTTTACTTTCCTTTTAGAAATATTAGACAACTGTTAACTTTATATTATACTTTAAAAAGCTTTCATTTAATAAGAATAAGATAAGGACTTTTCCCCTACGTTTTCATCTATAAACTATAAAAAATCCTATACTAAAAGAATGGAAATTGATGTCGTTTTTCGCCTAAATTTAGATACTGCTTTATCTGTTTATCTGTATGAGAAAGCCGTTGCAGATGTGCTTGACTGAACTTAAAACTCTACGCTGTCTAACTAGCTGATCTTTGCCCTGCTACGTGATTTTTATACTCTTAAAGAAGAAAGACGGTATTTACTCGGGCATACTATTCCAAAACAAAGGGTGAGTTTTTTATTTTTATTTCTAAGATTCACAACAGCAAAATGTAGATCTTAGTAATGGCACTAATCTTATTAATTATGAATTCTATTTGTGTACCCCTCTTGTTTTGGGCTAATTAAGGGATCGGCTGGAATTCCTCTGGGAGTACTTAAATTTTATTTGACTCTTATTACTATGGTTTATGATAGAATTTTTCTTAGAGGGCCTTTATTTTCTCTTTTCCTTCGCTTCGAGACAACTCTTTTTTGTATTCCGAAATAACGCGTATATTTATTTTTCTTGCTATATTGCACGGTATAGTACCGTGGAAATTCACTTAATATCCTTACGCGAGAGAAAACAACTAAACTATTAGATGGATCAGATTCGCAGCTATGTAGTACGCCGGGTTTCTTTGGCCTAATATGTGGTCTACCTCCTAAATAAAAAAAGTAATTCTTTCTTGTTATCAATTTCCTATATCCTCCAAGTCTTTATAATATATATTATAAAGACATGCTCTTTTAATCCATTTCCAACCTTTTTGTTATTCTCCTTGCTTGTAATTCTATAGTAATGAACTTAGAATTCCAGAACCCGATCAAATATGTTACGGAGTCATAGAAGAATTGGATAGAAATTTCTAGTTCTAAGTTGAATTCGAATTTTCCTCTTTCTCATTTACTCGACTTCTATCTAAATTTGATTGGTGCAATGGAAGTTGTGGTCTCGTGCACTTTACGCATGTTTTCTAGATTCCACCCAGCAACTAGGCCTATTTGTATCTATCATCTATCTTCTATGACTTGCCTCGCGGATGAAGTAGAATTTCTACATTCTTTAGCCTAGCGGTCGATCAACCCAACTAGTGAGCAAGAAACTTTCTTCATTTTCCTGATCAGTTCTTAGGAAATTTCACAAAACAACCTTTTCACAACTAGTGAGCAAGAAAGTTTTCCCATTTTCAGATCGATGGGAATTTCGAAAAACAGGGCTTAGACCCCTAGGGATTAGTCCACTTTTCCCATTTTCAGATCTCTGCCCTAGTCAAATTCGAAAAGATCAAATTCCCGGAAGTCCTGACTAAGACTTTTTCATTTCGCTTCTCAAAAATGTGCAAAAGGAGTCCTTTTTTGTCCTTTTCCGAGACTGGTCAAAGTAAGGTCTACCAAATGATGCATTTCATTTTTCAGAAATCTTAGAGTTAGGAAGGTGAGTCTAAAAAGGTTCATAACACATAGTTGAAGTTCTGATCGATTTGAATAAAGAACTAGACTGGCATAGAGAACAACAACTAAGTCAGAATCTGAGAATCCTTAGAGGAAGGAATTCTTTCCGATTCGTTTAGAATAAGGGAATGAGAGGAATACATATACACACACGAAAAAACAAAACCTCAAAGAGCAAATAGAAGCAGGGGAAAAGGTCATATCCATAACATATCTATCTAAAGAGAATTAGAAAGAATGAAGGGGGTAATCGAGACTAAGTGCTCATATAGGGCATAGGGGAAATAAAGAAGATGCGGAATTGTGGAAAATGTTTGTCGTTTAGTAGAAACAAAGGAAGATGCTATATAGACAACGGGAACTTCAAGACTTCTTCCTCTGACTCTTAACTCTGGACACTAGGCTGGCAGTCATTCTTTCCTATTTCCTTCTAGATTGCTATTTCATTGTTCTTCTTTCTTTCCCTTTCATAAGAATAGTGCATATGCATATGAATAGTGTACACCTGCGACGCCCTTTGAGTCAGAACTTCTTATTTAGCTCTGATCTTCTGTTTCTAAATGCTAGAATTCCTTTTTGTTAGAGCACCTACACTTTCCAATGCTATACTAAATAGGTGAAATTCCCTTCATCTAAGTAGTAAGACTTTATACTTTATTTACGGGTATGACGTGACGTTCCAGGCATTTATATATCAATAAGAAGAGGTTAAAGCTATTATATGTATGAGATATTTCAAAAAGTAAGGCACTTATATATTATAGGTAATTAGTAAGAAAGTATGTATAGTACAAAGATATAGGAAGGGGAGTACTAGGAGCGCGTAAAATAGTTGGTGATACAAGGTTCTATACTAATTAGGGTAGGACAACATTCTTGCTTAGGGCAGGAAACAATGGGAAGGAACACACCACTAACATCTATTTATTTATTATATGAATTTATATGAATATGAAATAACTTAGCTTAGGAATAGTACATTGATTTTTAAGTACGTATACACAAGATGACTAACAAAGGACAACACGTAATATACTTTATGATTGGAGTATGAGTAAACAACTAACACTTAAGGATATACAATTACTTTACTACCACAAGTCTGGATCAAATATACCTTACACAAGTACATCTTTACTTAGATAAGGAGTATACATTACTAAGCGCACATGCTAACTAACCACCTCTATTTCATTGTTCTCTTAAAGTAGGTTCTCTCTATTAATAAATCCCACTACATTTGTATACTTGTATGTATATTTTAAAGGCAAGCTCTTTACTATAAAGTGACACACACCTCTTAGGTATAGTTCTATGCGTTATATATAAGGAAAAGGGTGCTTTTTTAATAGGTATTCTCTAAGATACAACAAACAGTATATAAGCAAGTATAGGATGAAACTAGAAGGTATGTATTCCCATGTAGTATAGAAAATGAAATGTGTTATGGTTAAGTCCATTAGTGAGGTGTTAGCTGTGTAATGCAAATACCTAGAAGACAAAGCATTATTGGAAAAGATAGATCCTTTATCTTACCAAACGAATATATTTCTTAAAGTAACTAGATGTGTTTGACTTCTTAAGTTCTCTTTACTATACAACAAGACTAGCTAGACAAGACTAGAAGTTATATAATATTATGATTGGCGCGATACCAGGTTAACTAGTAGACTCTATATTATACAAATAATAAGATATGGTTTGTGTTGTAGGGTATACTTAATTTTTTAGTGAGAGTTCATTCCTTGTTCTTGACTTACGCTATATGTTATATTAGTTTCTTACTAAGCAGTCATATTAGTTATACTATATTCTACCCGTATTTCCCTTCGGTAGTGTTAGCCTCTTTCTTCTTCTAATCCTATTTTTATGCCTTTTTGCTTTGTTTGATTTATATAATCTTGTACTAGTATGTGCTTTGTTCATATAGAGTATTTATCAAGAGCTAACTTATGGAATATCTTTTTTGGAGTCTTACACAAACTTATTTCTAAACACAACACACTTCTATATAGGTAAGTAACTTTCTCTACTAGGTAATTCTAAGAGCACTCACTCATTTTAAGAACTTAAGGAAGGAATATTGAAGACAAGATGAATACTCAAAGAGTCTATAAAAAAAAAGTATACCTTTACATTTTATTACTACACTATATTTTCTAATTATATGTTACATACATAGCATGAATTAGTGTTTCCCCGGTTTACTATGATGAGATAAGCTAGAGGAGGAAAGTGATACCCTTGTTAGTGAATTTTAGAATCTAGAAAGAGAGCATAAGTAAGTAATGTTCATAAGCAATGCCCTAGAATTTGTTGTATTAATGATTTTGGGGGTATAGGGGCGTATTCTAATTAATTCTGAAGGGACCAAGGAAGAAAAGAAAAGTAAGGGTAACTTGGGCAAGAGTGGTTAATCAACTTAATAATGTGAAAACCGAGCACTACATCTAGAACTTATGTACCAAACACTAATAAATTGTTATTGATATAAGCTATCCCAAGAAATAGAAATATAGGAGAAGCCCTCTTTTTTTTATAGTTCAAAAAGGCAACAAAGTATAGCTACAAGGTATTACCATACCTAAGCATATATTCGTTATTAGTACTCCTTTTTTCCTATATCCTTGTAGAATCCTATGTTGTGTAGCATACGTTAGAGCCTTTACCTTATATACATGTTTACAAACTAAGAAGAGCAACCTATAAACTACTAAGTGAGCTTGTATTTACCTATAACATTTACTAGATAACTATTCTATTAAGGATCTCTACTCCATCCATTAAAATTCTTTGTTGGTGTAAGACTTGTGTAAGGGTATAAAGTATATATAACATGAAGTTAAATCCCTAATATTTATAAGTTAAGGTAGAGTAATAAGTATACCACGTAAATATTAGAAAAGTGTTAAATGAAAACTTATGATCAGATTTCACATTTATTGGAATTTAACAAGATCCTGCGTAGAATAAGATACATAAGAAGCATTGAAAAGTACACTCTAAAATCGCGCGGATAGGTACTAAATATAACACAAAATACTGAATATGCCAATAATAAAATTCTTAGTCTTTTTATTTATATTAATTATATAAGTCTCTAACTATAAGCCAAGTAATTACACTTTCTCCTATCTCTATAGTAATCTATTCTAGAGCTAAGTAAACAACTTGAAGTATTTCACGTTACTAAATCTAATGAAAAAAGAAGTGCTGCCCTTTCTAAATTGCTTTAAGAGATAGAGTTGTCTTAGTACGTGTTTGTTCTCATAGTAAAAAGAATATTGAAAGGGTTGATTAGAAGAATAAAAAAAAAGTCAAATGTGTAGATAATCAAGATAGGAAAAGTACCTTACACAAGAGATATTGTAGATAGAGTAAAGGATTTATTATGGCTAACACAGATTTTGTATACACTGCGTTCTTACTTAGTTATCAAGTTATAAAAATTGCTTGCCTAGGTACCTGAATAGAAAGCCTTTATCATTTATTAGTTATTAATTACCTATGTGCTCTCTATAGTATTTTCTAGTCTTACCTTATCTTATATTATATACCAAAAAACAAGAGTGAACACCTACCTTCTCTTAATTCTTTAATAACCAAAAACTATACTAAGCCATTGAGGTACCTACAACCAACAAGGTATTCAATATAAGCTGTACACAATAAGGTAAGTTCTCAAATATGTTCTACCTATACATTTTCTGTTTCCAACCGAGTAATTCTATGCTATACTATACCAATTCCAAGAGATAAAGTTAGTTATAGTTATATAGTATAGGCATATGTATATACATATACAAAAACAAGACTTTCTAATTGTAAGGTATAGGAGGCATAATTCTTAAAACACGTTTTGAAATATAGAAATTCTATACAAAATAGATAGACCATAGCATATATCTTTAACCTTTCCTGTAAATTAGATCTTAGAACCCATAACTAAAAGAGTAAAGCGTGTTTCTTTCTAGCATGTGTTGTCATACTTGGACTTTTGAGTTCTTGGTTACAAAAAGCAGCACAGTTGTTATTCTTGTGTTACTTGTCTCTTTCTTTTCAAAAGTGTTACCTCTCTTTATAACTTCTCGGTTGGCTGATTCCATATTTTATGTTATTCCTTATCTATAGGAGGGACTACCTTATTAATTAAATTTAAAAAAGTACAAGGACTATCTATTTGGTATACATATTAACCTATTCTATATTGGATCTATTCTATAAATAGCATACTACTCTGAATGATAACAACTCTTATCTAGGGAATTTAAAAATGGTACTTAAGGGAATATAACGAAACATGTTGTGTGCTTAGTAAATTATGAAAAAAGTAAACAACTCCTCCTATTGGTTGATCTAATAATCTATACTTTGACATACTAGATGAACTCGTAGAAGCTTTTAAGTACGTGTCAGAGCAAATACCTAATATTTATTCTTATGGCTTATATACCTTATTACCTTTTTATTTTAATTACTAAAATATATTGATATATAATAAATAATTTCCAAAACATGGCTTCGATTCATTTATAAAAGAGATCTTCATGCTTACTTACCAAAATACTCTATCCATATAGGCTACTATTTCTCCGGTACATTTATCCTAGTGGGTTTTTCATATCCATAGAATTCCATATAATATAGTTTCTTTCCAGTTCTTGTATCACCAATTAGACTCTTACTTACTCTTTTATGGGCAATGTTTTTTTGTATGGTATAATCTATTTTTGACAGAGTGAGTACGTATTTTATGGTTCGCTAACACAATTACTTTAAAATAAGGAAGATAGGGAGTTAATCTCTTAATCTCAAAGCTAAGTATTATAATTGTTAAATACTAAATATATAAATAAGATATTAAGTAATAAAATGTATTTCTTGTAGTTGTCTTTAATTTTTAATAAATGTAATTAAGTGTGTACTATGGTAAAGATAGAGGTGTATTATAATACTTTGTTGTAGAAAGATTCCCTTGTAACCTAACCATGTTTCTAGCTTATATTAGAGGTATTTAACTATGTATTAGTACTTATCTTTTCTTTTTCTATAGTAATTTATTCTCGATGTACTGGAGTGTACTCTTAATATTGCCTTAGTAGTAAATTCTTAATAAAGACTTGTTGCCGGAAAAGTATATTTTAGAAACTGGTAGAGAACTTAACTTCCTTTAGTAATGAGAGATCAACTTGTATGTGGGAGGGGACCCCTTTGTAATATCTTACGCCTTGTGTTATAGTCTAAATAAAGCGAACTCTTTCTTATAAACAGGAATGATTTGTTCTTCTTCGCTAAACTTTTTCTTAGGATAATATTACCTTACTTACCTTCTTTCCCTTCTAATTCTAGTTATAAATAATTAAGTAATCATATAGAATTCTCGCTTAAAAATGTATGCATTGTTTGTTCTTACACCACCCATTCTTATATTATAGATTCCTTTTTTGTTTTTGTTGGAAAGAACTCATTATATATACTTAGCAAGGTATAAAATAAATACAGAGTATAGCACTTATTATTTAGTTAACTACAAAAATATATCATTAGAAGCTAGTATGTCTCCATAAATATAATTAATATAAAAGTGATAGGAATAAGAAAAAACTTAGGGAATACACTTGTAATAAAAAATAAATAACAGGGAGTAAACTCATTAGTAAGGAAAAAGAAAAGACTATGTAACACAAAACCAAGTAATTAAAGAGGATTGGAAGGTGTATAAGACACAACAAGTATACAAACTTACAACAAAGCTAACATAGTAGGAACCTTTCTAGGAACAAGTCTACCTTACTATCTTGTTTGTAGTATACCTCTTATATAACTCTCACTTATACACGAGTCTTTTGGGTAATACAAATTTATAACTAATTAATAAAAGAAAGTCCCTAATAACGAAATATAAAAATTATGCCTTGTTCTATGCTTTCAATGAAAAATGAAAGAGAAGTGTATACTTCATATTAGAAGCAAGTGACATCCGCGTAAAAAAGAAAACTTCTTATATATAGTGACATATTTTATTAGTACACGATCTAAAATTCTCTACCATAGTATATGATTCTATTTTTCTCTTACTATATGTTATGTTTTATGTTATGTATCCTTTACTATATATATGCTAACTAGTTACTCTAATATGTATGTATGGGTAGTACATGTTCTCTTTATTCAAGTGTTGTTCATTAGTAGTTACTCCTTCCTTATGTGTTAATAAAATATGCGAGACTTACCTATTCTAATAAAGACTGACCTATTCTAATAAATAGATTGGTTATATGGCATAGTCCCTTAGTAATAAGTGATAGGTTACTTATAAAATGTAATAGTTCATTATTAGAAATTCTCTGAAGATAAAGATACATAAAGGGTAGTCCTAGTACTTAATAGCTTAGAATCTCGCATATATTTCACGACCCCTTTTTTAATTACTTGTAGTTTTATATAGTTAAGGCATCTTTGATATTACTCTAGTTTCTTCTTGGTTTATAAGTGACAACCCAAGTTATATATAATATTACACTATGCATTCCTTTAAAGCTCTTACACAAATAGATTTTATTGATTTTAAGAATCTCCTCCTTACTTCTCTTATGTTTTATTATGTTTTATCCTTAAGACCCTTTTAGCCTAAGTCATATTTGTTAACCCTATTTCCTTACTCTCATTAATCATTTTTAGTAGTGTTCTTACCGAAGCAACGTTGTAGTACCTTAAGTATAAATAAATATTGTAGACTCTCTTATAACTAATTCTAAGTATACCATTTATTGGAATGATTCTTTCTAAACTTCTCCGTGAATAAGCCCGCCTAAGAATATTGTGCTAGCCTAATAATAGGACATAGTAGTAAAAAAGTAGCATGGAAAGAAACGAAAGGTAAGTAGTTACATAATATAATAAGAAGGAATAAGGTGAAAGGAACAACAATAGAGTAGTACTAAAGGAAATAGAAATCTATGGTAAGTAAACGACTTTATAGGATTCTAGGTTAACAAGGCTAACAACTTCATTTTGTTCATACCTAAGTCATACCTTTTCATTTTAGGATGGTAAGTTCTTCTATTATAACCGCTTTATTTAATTATAGATCTTCCCCTTATTAGACTCGTTCTATATAAGTCTCCCTCTTTGATAGTGATATTTGTGTATGTAGTAAGTATTATATGTATTAGGTAAGATTTGTTTTATCCTTGACTAAACTAAACACGCATATTATAAGGTTTAAGTAATTGGCCACCAATGAATATGTTGTTCTCATATGTACTTGTTTCTTTATCCTTATAAAACAAAAAGGTGAGGGGGCAGAGTCTATAAAAATATAGAGTAAGAAGTATATGCTACTTATGTGCTTATAAAATGTTATAGTGTTGTCAAGATGTTACTCCGTTACTTGTATACTAGAACATATCAATAATGAAAAAGACTCCCGTAGAGATAGCTTAGAGTTTCTCTTTTTTATTTCTAATTTCTATCTAATAGTAGCTTCCTTGTATAAAGAGATCACTGCATAGAATATTATATGTGTATATAGTCTATTCTTAACTGAACAGTCATAGTATAGTCTCTTTTAGGCAGTGTATAGAAAGATTCCTGACTTTCCTACCTAGCATTGTTTCTTTAGTTCTCTTACCCCTTAGGATGTATTACTTAAAAATAAAAATAGAGTCTAGTATCAAAACACAACATAATAGGAGACATGTCTAAATAAAAAAAAGGGATCCTATATTCTATTTCACCAAAAGTACAAGTATGCTGGCTATTCATAAAGCTAGGTGTAATTCACTTAATAAATGAGCTAGGAATTGTTACTCATATCTAATATAAAGAAAAAAGCATTGCTTGCTGCACTAAGTTAATTAAGAATTTATAGTACGTCATTTAGTCTTGTAGTTGAATAAGTTAAGTGTTATGTAGAATAGTATATGGTTCTCTTATTAGAAGTAAGTAGTAAGTAAGGGATATATAAATAAGGGAATTGTAACTAACATAGACTCTCTCTAATAAGTTCTAGTACATGGGTAAGAGAATTCATTATAGATTTGGAATACTTGGATAAAGCCCTATACGTCGTTGAATAGTCAGGTACTCTTGTTAGCGAGATATTTCTCACTCATAAAAGGTGGTATATAACTTTGTCTTGTCTTGCCCTTATATTTCCTTCTATTTCATAATGTGTTGTACTCATCCTATTTTTTCTAAGGTATTTCTTCCTTATTCTTTAGGTCCGTGCATGAAAGTCTTCTATACACGTGATCACTAAGTTAAGGGTTATAAAGGGAATACCCGTTCAATGTAGAAAAGAAAAGAGATATTATATGTACTACTATAAATAGAAACTAGGAGAGAGAAAAAAAAGTGTATGCCAACTCTAATCTTCTTAATAAGAAGAGAATAATAGGATATTATTGTACAAAAACATTATACCTATGCTATCTATCTTCCATTTTTTATATTAATTGGTAGGTAAGTACACTCTAATACTAAGCAAACACTTGTATATTATATCATTATTTTATTTATATAGGATCTATTACATATGAACTTCCTAAGGACACCTTTCGAATTTATTCGAAAGTAAACTAATAAGGTATGTAGTAACACTTTTTAACATCTAACACGAGGCAAAGAAGAGAACCCTAAGAATCTACTATATTGTAATGAGGAGAAACCTTTGTCCTAAGACTTAGTTGTGAAATATCACTTGTTCTATACTTACTTAGGTAAGTGTACTAATATTCATGAGTAAGGAGGGAGGGAGTATACATGAAACAGAAAGAGGATATAGTCTACTATTAACCAAGGAAGAACAAGTTATCTTATAGCTCTAGGAATAAGTCACAAACCATATGCAAAAAAATACTTAGTAGATTACTTAAGATAATTTAAGATAATAGAGATGTCCATTTACAAGAAATTCTAGGAAATCTCATTTTTACTTTAGTCTTATTACAACACTAGCATATTATGAGTACACTTACACACTTCCTTCCCATATTTATCCTTAGAGACAAGACTAGGTTAAGAGCTTATACAACGGGCGAGAACAAAATGTTTGTTATAGGAACGTGTTATTGGTGTGTCATATTAATAGGGGTGAGTCTTATAAAAATACAAATTCTAGGGTACAACTAGAAATCGTCTAGAAATAGCATGTAGTATACAAGAGGTAAGAAGTGTCAAGTATCACAAGATCTATTTACTTGGTAGAGTGTTATAGTTACTTGGTAGAGTGTTATAGTATAGGGTTGGCACAAGATCCATAATAAGGTAGAATGCGTATATTGGTAAAAACAATTGTATAGTGAATTAATTCTAGGCTAATACTCTTATACAAAAGCTCTTGTATTAAGTATAATTAGAAAGGTAAGAAATAGTTCATGTTGTACCAAGTAGACACCTTTAAGTTATTACGGAGGACTAAATACTAAGATGTACATGTGCTTTCAAATTCAATAAAAGTGTATGCTACCAGGACTATCTAATTTATACTAAGACAATAAGGGAATTACTAGATAGAACCTAAAATAACCAACCTGACTTTCTCCTAATATAAGTTCTAATACAAGTTATCTAAGACACGTAATTACTCTTTATATACTATGGTACTATGTATTCTAATTAATGTATGTGCACATGCTTTTAGGAAATATTCCCTTATATCTAACAACTAGTTCTTTATACTCCCATCTTTTTCTTTATTAAGATTAAGTAGGCCTTTACTTTACCTTTATTTAACTAACCCAAGTAATTGCTCCCTTGTTACAATGTTTTGATAAGTATTGCACATTACATGAATTAGACTCTTCCATATAAACTTGAGACACTTGACACTAGTACCTATCATAACACCCCGGTAAGAAAAGAAGTTATACCCGCCCGCAAAGTACATATTTTATTAGGGATTTTAAGAATAGAGCTAAAGAAGGGAGAGGAGAGAGAACTATCCATAAGAATTCCAGTATTTCAATCAACCTAAAGTAAGGGCGCGGAAGTCTAAAACATTGAGTCGTTGTCAGATATGAGACTGCATGGAAGTGTACCTTGTCCGTCAGAGAAAAAATGAAACGTATTCGGCACTAATAGGATGTCCGGATATATAAATATCGAAATCTACGTTTATTCAACAAATTTATACAACAAGTGAGAAAGTTCTTTCTATTCTAAGTAATAATAATAAGAATGTCAAACTATAGGATAGGAATAGAGGGTTACGCCGCAAGAAAGAAGTCTTTCCACTTTATTTAGTAGTTAGGGTTTTCCAGGTTTGTAGCTAAACTAAAACATTCCAACCAAAGGTAAGGCTTTTATTTTAACTAAAGCAACTAACATAGTGTCCTTCCTTAATATTATCCTTTTTTAATTAATCATAGAAGAAAGTGGATACTCACAAGTGGATTCCTTTTTTTTTTTTTTTTAGTAAAGCGATTCCAAAAACGTGAAATGTTGCATAAAATAAGTGTCAGGTGAATATTTTGCAGAGTCGGTTCTTATTATATAACTAGAAAGTAGAGAATAAAGAAGAGAAAATTATAGAACTTATAGAGAGATTCCATAGCATTCTTTAATAGTACAACCGAGAAGTAAGTCATGTTGCCGAGATTATTTCTTCAAGCAGAACTAAGGTAAAACTAATGTATTCTTTAAAATCCATATTATTACTATAAGGAATATTAACCGTCTTTCTTTCCTCCTATTTCTTCTCTTGATTTTCGTTGCAGCAGGTAAATCGGTTCTTGCTTTTAACAGGAGTTTCGTTGATAAAGACAGCGCCCAGTTTGTAGTATTTGTAGTATAAGTACACATTTTAGTTTAGGGATAAACAAAAATAGTCATTCTTTCCATTTGTTTTCTATACTATAGTGTGAACTTTTTATATTACTACACAGAAACAATGAGGCTAACTAATTATAATAAAATTCCTTTGTTGTAAAGCAAAGATCTAATTACGTAAATACACCTTAATAAGTAAGCTAGACTAGAGAGAAACGTGCTTCTGGACTTAGTGGATAGTGTTAGTTCTCTATAGGAAATGTAAAGTAGATAGGATAAGAAGAAGCTATTGTATCGTTAGTTATATAAGAGAAATGCTAGTGTACGTACTATATAGATTATGTGCTAGCTTATTAAGGGATGCTGTTAACACAAGAAAGGATGATTACAACTTATGCCTATAAAGTGTACTTACGTATTATCTATGTTTCAATGCTAAATCTGCTAGCTACGACAAATTCTTATTTATAATATAGGTTATTATAATAATGAAACAAGTACTAGTCTAAGTAAAAGAAGAGTATATTCTATTATATAGCCTTGCTTTTAATAATGTATACTTAATAATGTATATGTATTTGACACCTTCACCACCTAATATCAATTTTTGATTCTAACAACTAATAGACGACACTCTTATCTTTCCTATTCTATTTCTAGAATTAAGTTTTATATATATAATTAAGGACTACCTACTATAAAATCAAAAGAATAAAAAAGAGTAAGGGCATATCCTAACTTATATTGTTCTTTCATTTGATTAATAAAAAATAATTTATGAGAAATACTCTGTTGTGTTCCTTGTAGTAATGTCTTTGTCGGTAAGTGTTATGCATGTACTATGTTATCATATAGTAGTAATTGGTTATGCTAGTAATTGAGAGTCTTTACTTAGTCATAGAAAATAAAGATCTAAAGGATAGAACACATGTTATTCCATGTTATATTTCTAGTTGTCATAAGTAACACTTGTCTTTGTATAGTACCTACCTATTAAGTTAGAACATATCCCCACACCTAACGTATATAACCCATTCTACGCATTATTCTTTGTGAACTCCTCATCTAATTTTTATACTAAGACTCCACTCTATTTTTGGTAAGTACTTGTGTTAGGTAAGAGCATCCATATTTGAAACTTTTCTATTTTATATAAGTATTAGGGTAAAGCATAGAGACAAAAACATATAATGAACAAGATCCGTTAGCGTTAGCATATAAAATAATAGAGTACATGCATAATTAAGGTAAGTAAAGGGAACAACAACATACCAAATAAGAACTAATGACTAAGTTAAGGATAGAAACTAAGTCTCTCGAAGTATCAACGAATTAGATTTATAAGTGTGAAACACTGCTATATTGTGTACACGATATATAAGGGAATAGGGTTAAGGCATAAGTACTACATTGTATACCATACCTAAAAACTGAAGGTTGAAAGAGATTTATTAAGGAAAATTAAGTGATTAAGTATAAGAAAATATAACTAAACATTTGTTCCTCCATCTAATAAGCTCTCCAAATAAATAGGTGTGTTATAAGGCACGTTCTTTGCAAGGACTCTATGTATATAAAATAAGATTAGGTAACGAAGGGAGTAGTCCTTAATAAAAATATCCGGGGGGTGTTGTTATGAGAAATAATGATCTAACTAAACCGATTGGAGGGAAAGGTGTATGTAAAGAAGGGAAAGCTATAACCCTAACGAAATATTTTTTATGATGCAATGCAAGCAAGGATACTTTTTTTTTTAGATGTACCTAAAGACACTTACTTATAAGATAAGATAAGAGAAGTTGTCTTGGATTAAACAAATATAGAGTAGTAAGTTTGTATATATAGATAAAAAGGAGTTTAATTTAATAATAATCTAAAACTAGTAGGAGGGAAGGAGAACGAGCACCTCTTTACGCACCTGATCATAGTACTACTTAGCTAGCCATATTATATAGTTACTGCGAAAAGAGATATACTTCACACGGATATTTCAATATTGGTATGGGGCAGTCGTCTATGTTAACTTATGTTTTTTATGATACATCTCACTTTGATCTAGTTATTGTTGTTACATTTTCCATTCTACTTGTTTCTGCTCTCCTTGTACAATATTTGGTATATGCTAACTAGGGGTAAATTACTTTGGTAAGTAAAGGGTTAGCTATATAGAGTCTTCTAGTATGTGATAGAAGCATTTTATTTAATATGATAGAATATGATAGATGTAATTTATATAGAATCTAGCTCTTATTCTTAATTCCCTTTATTTATAAGATAACCTCTTTCTTTTTTTTATTAAGTACACGTGTTTTCATATGCATCCATCCTATCTTGCATGATGTATCATTTACCAAGGCATCTTAGGTATCTACCATTATTAAATACAAAACTTATAATTACAAGTGAGAGTTCATTTGTTAGCTTCTTATCTTATATACCACATCTAGGGAAAGCTATATACACACACCAATGTTACATTATTTTTATACTTAGTTCTACCTGGATCCTTAACTAGGTCTATCTCTTCTCTTCATGTTCGTCTTGATTTATTAGAGAATTTTTGTAATCATCCAATACTTCCAATACTTCTTTCTTGTTTCTTTCCTTAAAAGAGTTTATTTATGATAAAACGTGCAGTACCCCTCTGTTTGTTGTAAGTGTTTATAGAGATTTGGAGAATAGGACTAAAGCATTACTAATTTCCTTTTGGTTTAATATAAAAAATAAATTGGTAAGAACATAAGTCAGAGAAGTCAGGACTTATGGTATACTAGACTTTGTTAGGTATAATAGAATCTTGTACATGCACTAGTAGTCGCCTCAAGTATTCTTTGTTGCTGCTCTTAATATAAAAATCTATACCCAATATTCTTTGCTTTTACCTTCACGTACTAAATGTTTTATTCCTTAATACTTGTTGTTACTAAGTTAAGTGGTTTAGAACAATCCTTTAAAAATTATACACTGTATGAAATTACTAAAAATAGAAAGTTAGGTGTACACATAGCTTATCCCACAAAAAAAAGACAGAGATCACTCTAGGAAAAGCAAAGAAATTAGAGGAAATTTCTGAATAAAGCTATTATAGGCATATTAATAAGTAAAGAAGGGATAATTAAAAGTATAGATAAAAGACAAAGATTTCATATAAATAAGAAGAGATAAGATATTCTCATGTTCTCACGCCTACTATATTGTTTACTTCATATTAGCTCTAAAAGTGCCTATATAATCAATACTTTGATTGGTGAATAAAATGGAGTCTCTAGGTTGGTCAGTAAACGGTTATATTGTTAGCATGCTAATCTATGGTATAGTTGTGTAAGAGTGTATACTCCATTGTTACATGTTTTGTGTTAGAATACTAAGTTGCTTTAATGGTACATCACAACTCTTCTTATATTATTTCCCCTTGTTTATCTCAAGTGTGTAGTATTTTATTTTGAATACCCAATATTTTATTATTCTTACTTAATTATATGCAATGCGTGTACCCGCAGAGTGAACTTGTCTCCCATATTCCTCTGTACTTTTTACATACTTTTTACAATATTAGACAAATCTTCCATAAACAAAACAGGGAGAATATTAAACAACACTAAGGCTCACACCAATATTTATTACATACAACTAGGACTTCTTTTATTATGTTTATACTAAAAAAACAAAGGGTGCTTCATTTATGTAGTAGAGATATGCCCAGGTTCTTTCAGAGACTTACCTCCTAACGTTACTTACTCTTTTCTTTTTTTTTTGCATATCAACTAAGAAAAGTACGCATGCGACACGCCTATCCTATTACTAAGTAACTACTAATAAGTTAGTAACTACTAAGGCATCTCATAATATCTATATAAACCTTTTTTTTTTATCTATACCTTGTGAATTCTTCTCTCTCTTTGTAGTGTTATATTATATATAATAGTGGGTTATGAACTTTTCTAAATGTTCTAAATGTATAGTACTCTAAAAATGAATAGCCAGTGGATATGGTAGATTTCTTAACTTGGTATGGTATCAAATATATTTTCTCTATGTTATTATTTTTGCATCGTATACGATTTAGTCTTTTATAGGTAACTCCTTTATAATTTCTATTTCCTAGACAACTTAGGTAACAACAAGGCAGGCATACTATATTCTCGCAAGTAACTCTTCTATTCTCTTCTGAGATAAACATATTTTATTTATAATTTACAAGAGTAATAAGTTCTCAACTAAGCCGCCAAAGACAAAAAGTTTAGTGTAAGATAAATTAAGAATAGGGTAAGTTCTCGGTTATGGTGTTCTAAGCAAAGAGGTGTAATAGGTGTGTGCCAAACAAAAAAGTAAAAGCAACAATTAATTAATGGGTTGCCAGAGTATGGAATCTAGAAAGGAAAAGAACTAAATAAGGTCTTGTCTCTTAAAGGATTATATCTTGCATTTGTAAGTACTTCTCTTCCATTCCAAGCACGGAGCCGAATAATATTTCACTAGTATACTAGTACCAAATGTATTCCCTAGATAAATAATAAATTTCACAAGAGTATAATAAAAGTATAAAGAAGAAAAGTATAAAGTAAAGTTAAAGTATAATATTCCAAGGTAGCACTCCAATCTAACTTAGGTAGTTTCGTCTAATACATATACAAAGTAGACTCCTTCCTTATCTTCTGTGTAAACAATATTTCTACATAGTTTCCTAGCTAGTAGATTATCTATAGTTGTTTATAAGAAAGCACTTTTTTAATAATCTAGGCGTAGAACTTGTCTTTCTTCTTGGGGTACAAACAAACACTTCTATCTTATTCTCCTATTGGGTTATCCATCTTATACTACTTGCAGAGTAAATTATCTTTCTTGCTTAACTTCTTCATTATTTCACACTACACATCTATACTTTTGAAATTCATACCTTGCTGTCCCGATTGGTGTCTTCCTTGGTATCCACATTTCTTACCATTTTTACCATTTACTAGGTCTAATCTTTTATCCTTTTATCTTTAGTAATTTTATCCTTTTATCTTTAGTAATTAGATAGAGCACTCTTAGTCTTAGATAAGTTGTTAGTACATATGATTAAATTTCATAGACTCCATTAGAATGAGTAGAGGACTTCTTCGCAGTATTCTTATATTGTAATATTTATTGTACTGGCGAGGATATCCATGCGTATCAAAAAGATATTTTACATTTCTTGAACAGTCATCATCAACGTATAGGTTTGAAACCACCAATCTACTAGGAATTTATCTGGCCAAGGAGGGCCTTATTATACTAACTCTGTGAAATATTATCGCCGAAAGAACTAAGTACATCTAGGAATTGGAAAACAAATATACCTACATAATAAATTAAATACGCATACATAAGAGGAGATATTATTTATTAAGATTTATTAAGAACTCAAACAACGCACAGTTACAACTAGTTTACAAAAAGAAAAGTTTCTGAAAAAAGATAAAAAAAGTGATGATGTCCATTCATTAGATAGAAATGTTTAGTAATCTCTGAAATATTATACCTTTGCCTTGACTTTTAGAATGAGTGAAGATAAAAAAGACGAGTTAAGTAAACTTAAGTAAACATACTCTTTGTTGTTTTGTTGTTATTTATGATTTCCGCAAACACCTAAAATTACACACGCAAATATAGTGAGAAGGACATAGGCATAATACAAACGTAGAAATAAGAAGAAATGGAATACCCCTTTTTACCTAAGTACCTAAAGTGCTATAGATTATTTAATTAATAAAAATTTAATTAAAAATAAAGAAGAGCTGGAACTAAAATAAAAAAGAGAACAAATACAAGACTAATTCTAGCAATGTTACAAATGTTTATAAAGAAGATCACTATCAACTCTTTTTTCCAGGCAGGCAAGCAATTAACGAAAACGATTTCCATGCTATAATTGAAATCTATTTTTTATTTTAAATCCTAATAACTCTTTTATTTTATAATATTTTATTTTCTAAGTTAAGTCATGCATTCATTCTATCATTCTAGAACTAGAAAGTATAAAAAAAAGTATTATTATTAAAAAAAAGTATATATAATAAAAAAAAGAAAGTATAATAAAGGGAAATAGACAAAACAAACAAATAAATACTATATACCAAATATGGATTCCCGATCCAGTGAACCAATTATTAATAAGTTATAAGCTAAAATAAAATTTATTTAGTAAAAAACTGCTTAGGCTTAGGTAAAATTTTGTACTTAAGTTGTATTTAATAAGGTCCACTTGTTTGTATAAATATCATCTAGATAGAAAAATAAAAAGTAGAAAAATGGAAGTCTTCCTTATCCTTAGTACACCTAAGAAAGAAATAAACTAAACCCATTTATAAACCGAAGCAAATAACACTAGTTGCGGGTTATCGTACTAAATAGAAACTTCCAAAGAGAGTGTGTGTGCTATGACCCACCTAACATCGAAGAAACTCCAAAGATTTTAAGAAGGAAGGATAGGCTAAATTTTGGTAATCTTAGTAATAATAAGATAATAAAAAGTCATTCTTCATTCGGATCTTATGGAAGGAAATCTCCCATTCCAATATAGTAAAAGGGAATAATAAAAATTAGATATACACGATGCGATGTCTACTCTTTCGCTTTTCTTGTCATAATGTACACTCTTTATTTTTAAAAAGTAAAAAAAATTCTCTTGTCTTACTAAATCCTCATTCCAAGTTGGTTTTCTTATGAGTCCTTATCCTTAGAAAAAGCTAAAACATGGTGATGAGTCACCTTCTGGCAACAACTAACTAAGTAAAAAGTACATATGTAACGTAAATGAAATTATAAAGAATAATGAAGATAAGGGCTGTGAAATAGAGAAGAAATAAACTTGGACTACACTACAAAATGTCTATTAGAATATGTATCTATTAAAATGGATATTGCAAACAAGTATGTATCTTTGTGTAAAATTCTTTTAATTAGAACGTGAAATAACATATGTCATGCTATAGAGAAGCTTAGTTCCAAACAAAACGAAGGATGTTTTGTCAAAACATATAACGGATCTTTGCAAGCAAGCATGAAATCAACCGAAACGAAAAAGGGTTCTAACTACTAAACTACACAATGATATCGCAAATCACTGGAATATGAAGATAATATAAGCTAGACATGAATCCTTAGTGAATTCCGTTTACAATATACTTCTGATTTGATTCTAAATCCAGTTTATGAAGAACTAAAGTTATTTTTTTTTAACATTTGCTGTTTGTTTGTAACAAATAAGGTATGAGATATAAATGCATATACAATCGAAGGAGAAAAGAGTTAAGTTCTTTTTTTTACAAAATAAAAAATGAAGACTTAATTAATTAAGTATGCAACATAAATTAAGTAGTAAGTATTTAATAACTCAGAAGAAGAAAACACAATAAAATATTTTACATACAAGGGTACTTGAATTAGATTAACGAGAATTCACTAATTAACTAAAAAAAAAAAGAGATAAAGTTAGTTATAGTTATATAGTATAGGCATATGTATTTATTCAGAAATGAAAATTCTATATAATATATATATAAATTCTATATATTTAAAATGTGGAAACTGCACTCGTCTTTGCTTGTAAACACCTACAGGTGGCTAGTTACCATCAGATTTGTAGGGTTGCTTCTAGACCAAGATCGTAGGCCAGCAGGAAGTGAAGTATACTTTGAAAAGAGCTCAACTAACTTTCTATTAACTACTACTACTATACCGCAAGGACTACCCAACAGAAAGAAAGGTATCCTGAAGAAAGAAGCCAGCAAGGTTGGGAAATCTAAGCAAATCACAAGTCATTAAACAATCCAATCATAGTAGTCAAATATGGTTGTGGAACCAACATCTCAAGCAGAAAGATCTAAGCAGCAAGGAAGATCTATACGCAAGGACAGTTGACAGAGATCTACACATGAAAACAAAGAATCATTCTAGTTGCAATGCAATTGCTAACTGGACATCTGACAATACAAGAAAGCCTACCATCTCTAACTAAGAGAAGCCTCGAAAGAAATAGTCTAGTCTGGGGGTTCCAATCACTTCTCAGAGGCTCTTCTCTCTATCTAAGGAAAACTTCAGATATGACACTCATGGATCATAACATTTCCACTCTCTTCTCTCTAGTTCCAAGTTGGAGAAAAGCAGCCAAAATCCATCTTTTTTTTATGCGAGAGCTGGACTTAGAAATCAACTAGTTTCTAGCAATGGGATCGGGCAACGGGCAAGATTTCCGATCTTCGCAGGGTGAAAATCCTGCCGCAAAGTCAATGTCCAAGGCCAACTTTGTTCCAGCCATTGCCAATTAAATGAAATACTTATATGTTAGGTAAAAACTACTTAGATTTCTTCCTAGATCCTACATACAATCAATAAATGGACTATGATGTACGAAGACTCTCTCTTACCCACAGTAATTTTGTCTTTTTTTATTGTATTTTTATAAGTATATATATATCTATATATACCCGATGCGATAGTTCCTTTTTTCCATACTATAAAATTCTTTGGAGGAGCCCTAGAAATATCTTAATCTTACCAAAAGTTTCCACCTTATCTAAATAACAACACGTGGTTCCGCATAGTATAACTTGTCCAAACAAAATAGGTAAATAGCTATTTCCTTTTAAATACCGAACTTATAAACTCAGGAAGATAAGTAGCGCACTAGGACTTTCACTTAGAACTTTCATTCTTTTACTTTACATTTCCAAAAATGAACCTGTGTTCCCGTATTTCTATTTTTTGTATACAAGTTGCTAGGAAAGGTAACTCATATAATACAGAATATCTCTCTTACGGAAGGAAATTGAACCACGAAACGAATCTACTAACCTGTACTAATTTTTCTGAGACTTTACCTCTATATGCTAAACTACAGAAATGTAAGTCACTACTAAAGAGAAACGGAACAAAACAACACTTTACACGGAAAGTTTTTCATTTTTCCTATTAGCGAGTTTCAGGTTTACTACTACTCGAAAACACTAATAACCACTAAAGTTCATAACACTACTCAAACAAATATACGAGAGAAGAAATAAATAGATCTGCCTCGAAAGGAACTACTTAACCTAAAATCCCAGTTAGTATCTTACCACACTTAGTTTTCGTTGGCTACTCTCACAACAGATTTCTATTGCCTTCACATTTTCTTTCAAAAGAGCATAGAATTCTGCAATTAGATATCTTACCTGTTTGATAATTTTAGACAAGGTACATAATATGAAACTTTAAGCGAGCTGTTAGGAGATACTTTTTTTTGGAAAGGATACTTATTTATTAGTAGTTCCTCGCAGAAGAAATAGATACTTGTGGGTATAATAGGTGATTGTCCTAGGTAGACTATAAATAAAGGGTTGTAGGAATTCTCTTTGCTGACATGTTTGTATAATAGGAACTTGCCCTTTATAAAATATGAATAGATGAGAGGTTTTGAGGTATAATAAGACAACTACTCCCTCACTCACTCAAGACTTTATACTTTGAGCTAGGCTTGGAAGATTGAGAGAAAACGTACGACATGCATTTAATAAGATCTTTCTTTTTCTTTAGAAACCAAACGAAGCTTACTACCGCCTATGTGCTACAACAAGATATTTCTTTCCTATTTTCTAGTATATTGTAATTCTATTGTAATACATGAATTATTGTTGTTTGGTGATAGCCTTTGATATTTGTTTGCTTAAGTAAGATTATTTTAGAATACTCCACTAAGTACTTCCTCTTATATCTTATATAAATAAAATTACCACCAAAGTTGTTTGTTACCCTTACGTATGCCTAGTTCTTTTTGTATTTTCCAGTACTGGCCTTAACTTAATTAAGTATACTACCTCAAATTAACTCCACTCCTAGTTTCTTTCTAAGCTATTGAATATTCTTGGGCATGTTAACAAAAGACTAATCTAGAAGAGAGAGAAATATACCTCTATTAGTAGAAATAATAAGTACTCATACCATGCATACCTCTTAGTAGGAATAATAGAATAGAATATATGAATCGAGATATCTCTTTCTTATAATATCCTAGTAACAATTCATTAAGTAGTAGTGCAACAACAAATAGAGATAAGAAAGGTGGATGAGAAAATATTTAAACATTATATCCCTGCTTAAAGTAAGAGGTAAGAACATATCATTTATTAAATAAAAAGAAAGCACAGTATGAGTTAACCCAAGGTGTGTTGTTTATTTAATAGAAATTAAAGGGTATAACATGGAATATGTAAGTTAGAGAGTACTGGGCTTCTTTCTATATAATTCATTATCGTAGCTCTTGTTCGTGTATTCGAAAATAATTAATAAGATAGATATGGTAACTAAACACTAAAAATAATGAATTATAAGGGATAGAACATGAAATCATTAGAATAAAAAAATTAAGTGAAATCTAGGACGTAAGCTAAGAACATAGGGAAAGGATAAATCTAAGGGATCTTATTTTTGTAGTTTTGTAGTATAAGTAAGTGTATACTGTACAATAGAGTGCAGGGTTGGCGGAGTAACCATAATGTATTTCTTGTAGGTTATATAGGAACGTGTGAAGTAAAGCGTAGATAGAACTGTAGATAGAACTATAGTATAACTTTTAGAAGATCTCTTCGTAGTACTATGAAAACAACCTTAACCTATAATTAGTAGTTAAGTAAGCATACTTGAGACAAGGTTCCATTAGTAAGTAGACTTCTTGCCCTATAAACTTTTATTTAGTCTAAGTATAATAATCAATATAAACCTAAGTTATCTCCTCTAAGGTACATGATTTCCTTTAAAGTGATATCTAAGAACTTGGTATACAAATTTTTTATGTTAGTTTAAGTAACTTATACTACGTTGCTTTACATACGCTTCTTATACACACCTATATTTCGGTTTATATACTACATACATACTTTACAACACCTCTGCTTAGTCTCTTAATCTAGTTTAGTTACCTGGTCAAAGAAAAATAGAGGATATATGGGAATTCCTATCTTAGTTATAATACCTCCTAAATAAGTACACATCAATCTTTGTTTTAGTTTCTTTGTATTGTATTCCATATAATATATTTTTTAATAATCATTCTCTTCCGGCTTATAGTATAGGTATCCCACAACTACCCAAATGATAATATTTTCCCTTTAATTCTTATGTAAACAAAGGTAAATACTAGACAAAGTTGTCATCATATAGAGATAGAGCAAGCTTTCTATAATCCAATAGTAATAGTAAACCCGCAAAAGTAAGAGAGTTTTGGAGACAAAGACTGGTTTTTGGTATGATTATATTGTTATAGATAATATAGAGTTTAACCTACCTAGTACTAGTATGCTTACTTTTATTTCTCTTTGAACACATAAATAATATTATATACTTATTATATTAGGACATAGATATACATCATAATTGAACTTAACTTGTACTGGTACTCCCAATTCCAATTACACTTTATATAAGTTCTTCTCTTCTTTAGTTTATAGATGAAAATAGATAGGTTGTTTTAGAAGAAAAAAGTCTTAGATATAAGATAAACATTTACTTACACTCTTACTATAAAGTATACAAAATACAGGGACACACATACTATACAAGGAGTTCTCGTGCCTTAACTTAATTATATGCATATTCCTATTAGCTAAGAGTTCTAACCAAGACTGACTCTAAGTATAATTTATATTTCAAAAGTAAAAGTGTGAAGTAAAGATAGCTTGTCCTTATAATTCCAAAGTACTTAAGTGTTAGATCTATAGTTTAGTTGGCTTACACACACATATTAAATACTTTCTTCTTTGAATGACATTCATTATCTTATAAGATACAATATACAAGGTATTCTTTCTTCCCTCCCTTTTCTTCCTAGTGATATTGGGTATTAGTTGTCTTCATCTTTCCTTCCAACTGAATAATGGGTACTCCTATGAAACAATTTCATATAAAGTCTAACTAGGATATCCTAGAGTATATTCTACTTGATCCTGTAATTCAAAAATAGAATCTTATACTTTTCCTTTTAATTATTTGTATATGTATATTTCAACAAACCGAAGTTCCAAGCCAAGATCTTACAAATTATCATAAAATAAGTGATAAAAGGAGAGAGCCCTTATTTCATGTTTCTAGAGGCCAACGTGGTATATGTTTACTAAGGGAATTCTTATAGAAATTACAATGTTGTATCTAAGAAAATGGAGTAAATTCTAGTACTTGTTGGAATAGGACCTTTGTATGGTTTTTTTTATAATTGAGAGGATATCAACTTCTTTATATTTATGAAGAGAACTTGACTAAAAAAAGGTTTCCAATAAGAGCTAAAGATAAATATGGGTATTTACCAATTATAGGTTATAAGCTAACAAGGCACATATAAGTAAGCCACTTTTCTAATTTTAAAGAAAAAAAGATAGGTAGTGAGAACTCTTGTTGTAGTGAAACATGTGTTACTACGAATAAATATAAGGGTAGAGTAGGGAAGGTCAAATAAATGTCTAGGGATTTCATCATTTTTTTTTTAGTCAAGTAGAGAAAAAAGTATAAGTAATTCCTTAGGTATACTAAATTCATTTCAAGTTATATAAATAATATAGCAAGGTTATTGTAGTTCTTTCTCTCCCTCTCTTTATTAAATAAGCACAAGTATTCGCTTAGAGTAGAGTCAATGTAGATAATAAATAGCCCCGCACTTCACCCTTTCTTCTAATTTTTCATATCCAATAATAAGAACTTACCTCTTAGAGTATTTAGTATGTTAGCCATGTATACAATTACTTTTAGGACTTAATTAACCACCATTAATTAATTATAATAAGGGTTTCTTTATATGTTTAATCGTCCACCATAAGAGAACATTTCCTAAGTAGATTTCCCCTACATTTACTCTATTTTCGTTCATATTCATTAGTATCATAATATTGTATTTATTATACCTTCCATAATATCTTTCATGTAATGTTTGTTACGTAACTTAACCTTATCGAATTAGTTATTTGTAGGTGATGAAGATCATCCCTATTATAGTATAAGTAAGAATCTTATAAGAGTGCATACCCTTTTTTATACTGCATGAGGTATATTTAAGAACTACTGGTTGGTTAGCTTTAGTACTTCCATATTAATTACAATTTCTTACTCTCTTCTACTCTCTTAGCATACGTTAAAAAGGGTAACCTATAATACTTTTTACTGCAACAAATAGAGTACACTAAATAATAAAGCCTTGGAGAGGGTGAGCTTACTCTGCCCAAAACATATAAATAGAAATATTCGTGAAATGACTTTTGCCTAAATACTTTTTTTTATACTTGGATTATAAAAAAGCTATTTTGCTTACAAGGTAAATAAAATCTAAATGAAAAAAAAAGGTAAAAGCGTATGCCTATAATTGTTTGACAGTTTGAGGGTACTTTATATTGGAGTAATACATTCTTCTGCGCGGAATAATTTCTTAAGGGAGATAATCTATCTATATAGACACGAAGGCATTTTATTTCTTTATTTAACCAACATTATTTATACAATCAAAGGGAAAGTTAGGACATAGCTATCTACTAGATATTTAATCTATTCTTACTTAACAAAAATATATGCTTTCACAAGAAAAAAAAAGATCTCTTTAACAAATATCTTACAACAATGTAGACGACAAAAGAGGATACATTAGAATATAAAAACTTAAGTAAACATCCACACGCTGATAGCGCAGAACACGCATTTTCATAAAGAATTGCTTAAGAAACTTTATATTATTTTATCTATACTTAATATACTGTATGTACTTAGAGAATATGATAGAATTTTATGTACTTTTGTCATAACAACTATTTATTACAGTAGTAACTAGCATAGAGTATACTTTGTGATCTTAATGAAGCCTTAGCCTTACCATTTGAAATACTTGTTAACCAACCTAAATAAATAATGAGAAACACGTGTACTTGTTTCTTTGTCATATTATATTAATAAGCTAACATCTCCCCCATTAACCAATCTTTCATTTTTGTAGTAAGTAGTGACTCGTACTAAGGATTCCTAATCTTACCTTAATTAGTGTTTTATAGGCTGTATAGAATAATGTATATTTACAAATAAATAATTTTTAAGTGTTGCTATATGCTTTCATCTTAACTTAAAGTGTACAAAAAAGTTTTAAGTTCTCTGACTGACTGTTGTCCTTGTTGCTTTATATAATGAGATAAGAATATGTAACCCACGATTTAAGCCTCGCCCGTATAATTTATATTTTGGAATGCTTTGTCACCGAATGCACTAACTAAAAGTTGCATGTGTGAAATTTGTTAATTACTAAAAAATCTTGGTATTATATATAAGAAAGA
>JAYMSO010000001.1:55000-62066 GCA_036897175.1 Plantago depressa | reverse complement strand
TCCTTCAAGTCGCACGTTGCTTTCTACCACATCGTTTCAAACGAAGTTTTACCATAACATTCCTCTTATTTGGAACTGAATTGATTCAATCGTGGAATCATGAATAGTCATTGGTTGAGTTGTACATAGCCGTCGTACTCTAGATCTTATATTTTCTATGTATGTGTAACTTCTATATAGGAGATATGTGTAATATGGGTAGTGGAATTATTTTTCTTAAAAAGTCTTAGCATGACAGCAGCTTTAACATACCTAAAGCTATTTTTTAGATAAAATAGAATAGAAAGTAGAAATCTAGAATCTATAAATATAAACAAATAACGTTTTGAATCTTAATCTTCAAGTGATTGATATAGAATAGATTCCACCTTTTCTACTTTTTGAATCCTAGAAATTCCATTCTTGTGATTGAACTAAAACGACACGTACCATATAACCATAACCCTATAGATAAGCTAAACATTTCTTCATTTTAAATGGATTTTGGTTAACATATTTTCAATACTAATCTTTTCATAAAGTGCAAAAAAATAAGGGATAAGATAAACCACCCCCTCCCCAATCATTTCATCGATTTCCAACTCTGCATTTGAACTAAACACGAAATACCAAAAAAATGGATATGCTCTGGGACGGAAGGATTCGAACCTCCGAATAGCGGGACCAAAACCCGTTGCCTTACCACTTGGCCACGCCCCATTTCCATTTTAAATTCACACTAAAAAACAATAGTCTTGTTATTGATTTTTTGTCAACTCCAGTCCAAAGATCTATATATCTATAGAATATACTGGTATTAGGATTTTGATACATATTATTATAGATTATAGATATTATCTATCTATAATAGAATATAATTGAATTTATTGATCATTACATAGAATTCAATTAAGATATTGTATGAAAGTATGATTCCTTCTATTCTCCTTTGAGAATTGGAGGATTTTTGATTGGGTGGATTTCAAGAAAAAGAAAGAAGGATTTTTTGTATACCTTACAGACTTTCTTCCTTTTTCCGTATCTCAAAAACTCAATCAAATTGCAATTATCTCCAAGAACAAAATGTCTGCTATGCTTAATACCGCAAGTTTGATCTGTATTAATTCTGCCCTTTATTTGAGTCCTTTTTTCTTCTTCGGCAAATTGCCTGAAGCCTATGCTTTTTTGAATCCAATCGTAGATATTATGCCAGTCATCCCTTTGTTTTTTTTGCTCTTAGCTTTTGTTTGGCAAGCTGCTGTAAGTTTTCGATGAAATCTTTAATAAAAATATCCTAGAAAATGAATGCATGATTTTTCGCGAAAAATTGCTAACAACTGCAAAAATCAGATAGTCTGAACCTTAGATTCGGACACTAAAATTATTGGATAGTCGCCAAAACTCTGGTTTACCCGTATTTCCTCATTTTAAATCCTTTATTCATTCCAGGGAAAGACCCTAACCCCATTAGGGTCTCCCACAACATCTAATTTGAATAGGAAAGTATTTTTTTAATGAAAAAAAAATACGATTTCTTGGTTTCAAAATAGGATATGTGGTAGAAAAATGGAAGATCTATTCTCTTTTTTTTTTCAAAAAAACTATCTTGGAGATTGTGCAATGCTTACTCTGAAACTCTTTGTTTATACCGTAGTGATCTTTTTTGTCTCTCTCTTTATTTTTGGATTTCTATCTAATGATCCGGGACGAAATCCGGGACGTGAAGAATAAAATCCAAAGTTTTTTTCTTGGTTTATTTTCGAATTTTAGCAGGATTTTATCTATTCCATTACTCCACACGTTTAACTAAGATTTCAAAAAACGAAAAAAAAATAAATCAAGTCATCAACGGAAACGGAAAGAGAGGGATTCGAACCCTCGGTACGAATAACTCGTACAACGGATTAGCAATCCGACGCTTTAGTCCACTCAGCCATCTCCCCCAATTTAAAAAGATAATTACTACGTTACACATAATGTAACGAGTCCGTCCTTTTTTCTCACCTTTCTCTATTCTATTATATATATATAGAGAGAGATCTACAAATCAGGAATTAGATATATATAGAGAGGGAGATCTACAAATCCGGAATTTCCCTTATCTACAGGAGGGGCTCGAGAGCGCCTTTGTTTTGTGTTCATTTTGTTCGAAAGGCCCTTCCCTTTCTGATGGCCCGGCTGGGTACTGACCAGACCGGGCCCTTTTTTTGTTCCAACAAATTGGAAATAAAGAATTTTTATCTTACATCTGATTTGAAAATTTTATTCAATTTATTCAATTGAATCTTTTAGCTTAAAGCAAGAACAATAAAGAAGAAAACCTATTTACATTCTTTATTATTGTTCGATTTTCATTTTACGAACTAAAAAAAACATTGTTGAGTCTTCCACAATTCATTTTTTTAGTGTTTTTTAGTGATTCGTATCTATTAAAACTTAGTCCATTTTGATCTCCCCTCGACAAAGCTCAACACTCTTATTTTTTTGATGATTCTTTGACGATCCGTTCGAAATTCTCTTGGTCGACAAAAGGTCCGTTTGTATACAATAATCATATTGTAGCGGGTATAGTTTAGTGGTAAAAGTGTGACTCGTTCTATTAACCCTTTAAAAGTTAAAGGGTCTTTCGGTTTTATTCATATTCCGATCAAAAACTTTATTTCTTAAAGGGATTGAATCCTTTACCTCTCAATAATAAATTCGAGAAAAAAGTACACATTCTCGTAATTTGTATCCACGAGTTTCTTTTTATTTATAAAGGGAAAGGTTGGATGATGAAATTGCGAAACAGAATTTTCAGTTGGATCTAGACTTCCAATCGAATAAGTATGAGTAAAGGATCCATGGATCAAGCTAGAAAGTCAATTTCTAATCGTAACTAAATCTTCCCTTTTCTTTTCTTAAAGAAATAAACGGAAG
The DNA here is from genome assembly GCA_036897175.1 of Plantago depressa. Classification (NCBI taxonomy): domain Eukaryota; kingdom Viridiplantae; phylum Streptophyta; class Magnoliopsida; order Lamiales; family Plantaginaceae; genus Plantago; species Plantago depressa. The sequence goes on along the minus strand of JAYMSO010000001.1, from coordinate 59,168 downwards.
CAAAATAGCTACTCAACGATGACTTTGGTTTACTAGAGGCATCGGCATATTGTTTTAGCTCGGTGGAAAACAAAATCCTTTTCCTTAGGATCCTTTCAAATAGAAATAGAGAACGAAGGAACTAGAAGGATTGTTAGAATTCCCTTCTTCTAGAAGGATCATCTAGAAAGCGATTCATTTTGTTTGTATTCGGGCAAAAAGCTGACGTAGGTGTTATGGGTATAATTTTGTTCACATCTTACATCTAGGAATTTACTCATTTTCCATTTCCATAAAGGAGCCGAATGAAACAAAAGTTTCATGTTCGGTTTTGAATTAGAGACGTCCAAAAAGCTGAATTGACGTCGACTATAACCCCTAGCCTTCCAAGCTAACGATGCGGGTTCGATTCCCGCTACCCGCTTATTTTTCCCCTTTTCCAAATATTCTGTCAGAGCTTCTATTCATTTCATATAACTATATAGATAATATAGTTATGATTCGGATTAATGAATCATTGAATATAGAATTCCAAAAATTTTCTCATATACAATCCTATTCTTTGTTTTCAATCAAACAAGAATAGGAAAAAATCGGAATGAATGGCGTCCATTGTCTAATGGATAGGACAGAGGTCTTCTAAACCTTTGGTATAGGTTCAAATCCTATTGGACGCAATTTTTTTCCATCTATTTTGTATTTCCATAGTAAGAAATGCTTTTTGCACAATTGGAATCCGAGACGCTTGACTTCTTGGTTAAGATAAAAGTGAGTAATTTATTTAGGCTTGTTCCTGAAGTAGAAAGCGGTCCGTTTGTTCCTGAATAGCTTCTTTCAAAATGGCTTGTGCTTCCTCCGTAAATGTCTTAGTAGAAGATATGATTTCTTGGAACTCAGGCTTATTGGTTTTTAAGTAAGTACGTAATTCAACAAGAAATTTCCTTACCTGTCCAATTTCTAATGAATCAAGATACCCATTTGTTCCGGTAAAAATAGTGATTACCTGTTCTTCTACTGCGAGAGGAGCTGATTGGGATTGTTTAAGTAATTCACGTAATCGTTGACCTCTTGCCAATTGATTCTGGGTGGCTTTATCAAGATCTGACGCAAATTGTGCAAAGGCTTCTAATTCTACAAATTGCGCCAGTTCCAATTTTAATTTTCCAGCTACTTGTTTCATGGCTTTAATTTGAGCCGCAGACCCCACTCTGGAAACGGAGATACCCACATTAATAGCAGGTCTGATTCCAGCATTGAATAGATCAGCGGATAAAAAGATTTGGCCATCCGTAATGGAAATTACATTAGTAGGAATATAAGCGGAAACATCTCCCGATTGAGTTTCAACTATTGGTAAGGCGGTCATACTTCCTTCACCTAAACTAGAACTTAATTTAGCAGCTCTTTCCAAAAGTCTTGAATGCAAATAAAAAACATCCCCTGGATAAGCTTCGCGACCGGGCGGTCTTCGTAATAGAAGAGACATTTGGCGATAAGCTTGGGCTTGTTTGGAGGGATCATCATAAATGATTAAAGTGTGTTGTTTACGGTACATAAAATACTCAGCCAAAGCGGCTCCTGTATAAGGAGCGAGATATTGTAATGTAGCAGGGGAATCCGCCATTTCGGCTACCACAATAGTATATTCCATAGCTCCCCTTTCTTGTAAAGTATTTACTACCTGAGCGACAGAAGATGCCCTTTGCCCAATAGCTACATAAACACATATTACATTTTGACCTTGTTGGTTGAGAATCGTATCTGTAGCTACTGCTGTCTTACCGGTCTGTCTGTCCCCAATAATTAATTCTCGCTGACCGCGTCCTATAGGGATCATCGAATCGATCGCAATAAGCCCGGTTTGAAGAGGCTCATATACGGAACGTCGTGAAATAATACCTGGAGCCGGAGATTCAATTAATCGAGATTCAGAAGCCGAAATTTCACCCCTACCATCAATAGGTTTAGCCAAGGCATTTATAACACGACCCAAATAAGCCTCACTCACCGGTATCTGTGCAATTCTTCCTGTTGCTTTTACAGAACTTCCTTCTTGTATCATCAACCCATCACCCATTAATACAACACCGACATTAGTTGATTCCAAATTCAGAGCAATACCTACTGTACCTTCTTCAAATTCAACTAATTCACCAGCCATTACTTCATCAAGACCATGAATACGAGCAATACCATCGCCCACTTGAAGTACGGTACCGGTATTTACAATCTTGACTTCTCTATTATATTGTTCAATACGTTCACGGATAATATTACTAATTTCGTCTGCTCGGAGGGTTACCATGAGTTTTTCTTCATTTTTTTTGAAAAGAAAAAAATAATGCCTAGAGTAGAAAGACTAATCGGTTATTTCTTTCATCGCCCCCAACATGCCAATATTGGTACTAATTGTACGGAAATGTAATTCGTTGTTCAAAGAACTATTCAGAGTTCCTAGAGCTCCTCGTAAGGCTTGTTGGAAAACCCGTTGTCGGACTTGATTAATCGCCTTTTGCTGTTCAAACTGAATCGTTTCGTTTTTGGAATTGTCTAATTGTTCCAAAGTCTTATAAGTTGAATTAATCAAATTCCGTTTTTCTTGCTCTATTTCAGAATATCCATTCACCCGAAACTGATCTGCTTCCATTTCGGCTTTCCGTAAGCGAGTCCGAGCTTTTTCCAGTTGTTCAATGGCTCCCCCACGCAGTTCTTCTGAATTTCGAATAGTATTCAAAATCCTCTGTTTTCGATTATCTAATAAATCACTTAATGAAAGTAGATTACCTTTTCGTTCATTTTAAAACTTCCATAATCCCTTCCCGAACCAAACATGAATCTTTCCATTCATTTGGCTCTCACGCTCAATTACTTAGGATAAATTCTCATAGCTTTTTTATGAATGTAATGAGCCTATCCTCCCTTCTTTATTCCTAGTCAAAAAATTTGAAAAAAAAAACAAATCTAATGCAAAACCAAAATACTTGGTGGACTCTTCTGACAAAATCAAAAACATGGAATTGTCAGCAAAGTTGTTTCTTTTTTTTTCTTCAGTTCAAATCCAAAAATTCTTCTTACTTATATACATTATATACATAAGGCATAGGTCGTCGATTCAGCAAATGTCCATTTTTCTTTTTCAAATAGATAGGTAGCTCAAATCATTTTATCGAGATGAGTGTTCTATATCGATAAAAGGTTTCTTTATCTTTCAAAGAAAAACCGCCTCTCTATTAACATACTCTATTAACATAGTGGTAGAAAGAGTACCATACTGCCGCGCGTCTAGACTTCAAACAGGTTGTTTTAACCATCTTAATTAACAGCCCCCTTCTTGGTTGTTAGAGAATCAAAGTCAATTTGCCAATGAATCACGAAATGCTGTGGTTCTTACATAGAATTTCTTAAGAAGTAATTCGCGAGATCATGTACCCTCCTTTACGAGTTATAGTGGAAAAGGTACAGCTGGTTGGATCCAGCTTATTTTTGAAATAAACAACTCACACACACTCCCTTTCCAAAAAAGATCAATACACCAATCACTACACTTAGATTTATTGGATTTGTTGCTAAAATATCGGTATTCAATCCGAAACTCCCAGCAGGCGGCCAGTGGCCCAAAGAAAGGAAAGAATCGGTTACATTTTTCATATAATCTCCTCTTATAGATAGACTAAAAAATCGATCAGAGTTATTTTTTGATCACCTTGCGCCTCTGTTTTATTTATTCTTTTCTTTTTTTTGAAATCGAGTCAAAAAATACTAGAGTTATAAAGTATGAACTATCCCTTGATTGTTGCAAGACCTGAGAAAAGGAATTTCCTTTGGACTACGGACGGGAAGGATGAAAGTGAGTAGGTCTGCTAATTCCTCATCTGCAAATCAACCCTTCCCGTAGGTTATTTTATCAACGAATAAGGAATTGTATGAGTGAAATTTGGATCTAATTTGAAAAGCAAAGGACAGGTCCAGGGCAATACAATAAAATAGGTATTTTTTTTTGTAAAATTAAACAAAAGGATTCGCAAATAAAAGTGCTAATGCTACAACCAATCCATAAATGGTTAAAGCTTCCATAAAAGCTAGACTAAGCAATAGAGTACCTCGTATTTTTCCCTCTGCCTCAGGCTGTCTCGCGATACCCTCTACAGCTTGACCTGCAGCAGTCCCTTGACCAACGCCAGGTCCAATA
>JAYMSO010000001.1:37500-42500 GCA_036897175.1 Plantago depressa | reverse complement strand
GTTGCTCGAACCACATTTTCTAAACGAACCAGAGATAATCCGAATTGATCTTGTAAAAGATCCGCTACAGAACGAATGCGCTTATTTTTCAAATGATTCATATCGTCAAGTGTACCCATTCCAAATTGGAGTCCGATCAAATAATCGGCGGCTGCCAATAGGTCTCGTGGTAACAAAAATCTATTATTCTGGGGTATATCAAGGTTCAACCTTCGGTTCATATTTCGTCGACCAATCCTTCCTAATTCACATCTTTGTTGAAAGAACTTCTTTTGTAATTCCTTACATAAGGATTCAGAAAATACCGGATCCCCGCCGACACAAGCAAATTGTTGATAAAACTCCAAAATGGCATTTTCTTTTGATCCCATTTTTTTTCTCTCCTTATCGTTCAGAAAAGACAAAAAAATTTCAGGATAATAAACATTGTCTAGAATTTCTCTTAGATTCGAACCCATAGCTGATGATAGAACTAGAATAGATATTTTTTGTTTCCTACTCACGCGAGCCCATATTCTTGCTTTTCTATCAATCTCTAATTCTGATCTTCCTCCCCAATCTGATATTATGGTGCCGGTATAGACCAAAATCCCATTATGGTCCAATTCTGACCGGTAATAAATACCGGGACTTTGCAGTATTTGATTGATTACAATTCGATATATTCCATTTATTATAAAGGTTCCCAGGGAATTCATTAGAGGAATGTTTCCAATCAAAATAGTTTGTTCTTGCATATCCTTACGGGTTTTCCAAATTAATCCTGCGGATACATATAATTCCGAAGAATAGGTGAGTGATTCATGCACAGCATTTCTTTCCTTTATCAATGGTTCTACCAATTGATATCTTTCCATAAATAATTGAAATTCGATTTCTTGATCTGTATCTTCTATTTTTGGAAACTTAGAAAGTTCTTCTGTCAAACCCTGATCAATGAACCTACAAAATCCTTCAAATTGGATCTGATTAAATCCAGGTATTGTAGACATTCCCTCATTTGCACCCCCCAGCATTTTGCATTTCCCATTTCTAAAAAAATCCCATTCTATTATATTCTATTATTAAGTAGTAAGCACATTCTTCATCGAATTAGATCGACGATCTAGCACTGATGGAATTTCTATTCTGTTCTGTTTACTGAATCACATGAAATTTTACCCAACTGCCTATATTGGCATGAAATGTACCAACTACATATGAACGCAGGAATAAAGAGAATTTTCTACTTAAATGGAAAGTTTTGAGAGATCCAAACAGAAAGGAATTGAGAAAATAGTCCTCGAAATAGAATTCCGTTACTTAGACTTATTAAGATATTAATAAATAGTAAGAAAGTCGTAGGATTTTGGATAGAATAGCCTTAATAAAATTATTCAAATTCTACCATTATTAGGATATTACATATTCGAATTTGAGAAAAATAGTTGGGTTGGATAGATATAGCCCTTCACAGCGTTTGCTTATGTTAGGGATTGCATTGGGAAAAAACGATTCGTAGAGAAGAGATATTTTTGTAGCTTTACTTTTTTTTATTTTTTTGAGTAGAAGACGGTTTGCATTTAGTAAACACGCAGATAGCTCGACTACCCAACTTCTCTTTTATTTTTTCTTTTATTTTGGGACAACCTGGGGTCGTGCTTCTCATAAGATAATTTCTATGAAAAAAAAATAGGGAATTCCAAATTCAAGTGAGATAGGATAATTTTATGACAATTCCCTATCGATAACATATCTAAATCCTATATCTCTGTGTAACAATTTTTGTTCTGGGGTTTACATATACTCATCTATTTTGTTATAATGGAAATGGAGAAGGGTTTTTTGATGGAAAAAATAAAGACTAATTAGTTCTGTCTCAGTTTGTATTTTTTATTTTTATGTCATTAGTAAAACACAAATTGGCGATTCAAATCCCAGGATTGTTCATGAATTCAAAGTAAGGGGAAATAGTTAATGGTTCCAATTTGTCGACTGAAAATTCACAATGCTAATTGTCTCATTTTTCTATTGAAAAATCAAAGGTGGATTTTCAGATATGAGATAATCAATTGAGGGCGTGGATCAAATACAAAAGTGCAAGAGGGGTGTTTGCTTTAGGAAAAGTATTAAGGAAAAGGGAAGTCAAAATACAAGTACAATAAAAATGCAGTAATCCGGAAAAATTTTCTCATCTATTTTGTATCATTTTGGCGACATGGCCGAGCGGTAAGGCGGGGGACTGCAAATCCTTTTTCCCCAGTTCAAATCTGGGTGTCGCCTGATCAACAAACAAAAAACTTCGAAATTTCTTCTTCTCTTCTGTTCTGCTGATATAACCCGCAGAATGATTACCCGCGAGAAGAAGAGGAAACAGACTGTTGATACTTTGTTTGATTCGAATAGTCAAATCAACCGGCAGAGGGGCTATCAAGACTTCACGACTCCCTTCTATCACTAAGGGAATGTCTAAAGAATCGATCTTGTCCATATTGGATCGATAATTGACTTTTATCGAAAAGAGGGCATTTTTTTGTTATTTTATTCGTATTCCGGCATGTTCCCACTTCCTTAGGATGTACTTATATCTTACTTGTGTTTAATCTGAAATCCGAATCCATCGGGGGTTGATTTCTCAATAGTGTTCAAACAGAATCCCTTTTTGTTTTGACTCTGCACCGTTGATTCCATTATTATTAGTGAGAAATAATGGAAAAATTCCTTTGTATTTATAGAGATAGGGGACATAATTCACATGGATATAGTAAGTCTCGCTTGGGCTGCTTTAATGGTAGTCTTTACATTTTCCCTTTCACTCGTAGTGTGGGGAAGAAGTGGGCTCTAAAAGTATTACTAATTGAGTTGAGGAATAAAAGCGTAGCTTTTGTTTTATAGATCATTCTCAAACTCGTTTTGAACTATTCAAAATAAAAAAATGTCTGAATTTATCCCATTGAACTCCAACTGAAGAATCTATGAGATGAAGCATACTCTTTGAATCAAAGAGATATTTCAGCGATTCCCCTCTTTGTCTATCGAAAAGAAAGGGATTCGGATGATTGGAAGGAATAGATGTAGCAAATCGGGGTCTTTTGTGAATTTCAAACAAATATATGGAATTCATATACACATACATATATAAAGACAATTGTAGATTGATCTACAGAAACTTAATTTATTCGAAATTAAAAACTTTATAGGCTAAGAAATAGATATACACTAAGAGGTAGATAGTATGGTAGAAAGAAAGATTCATCTATTTCTTTTTTACCATACTATCAAATACAATATTGACGATTAAAGTCCGCTCATTTCATTTAAGTTAAGACACGAAATCGAATTTTCAAATTCAAATTCCATAGCATTAATCATTTTGACTAACGGTTTTTACGTAAATGATAAGTAGAAAGGCGGTAGGAACTAGAATGAATAGTGCAGTAGCAATAAATGCAAGAATATTTACTTCCATAATCTCATCGGTTTTTTTACTTCACAATAACTCGGGATTTAATCCCTTAGAGATGATAAACCTTTCGTCTGTAAATTCAATGAATGAATTACTTCTCAATGGTCCTGAATCAGATCAATAATATCACGAATAACAATATCTAATCTACCAAATAAATTTGTCGTCGAGACTTGAATAGTATAATATTATAACATAGGAAGTTATTTTCTCCATACCGAATCCAAATGGAATTTGGATTCCTGACCCAATCCATCCAAAATTCCTTCCAAAATTCCTTTATTTATCATCCGTTTGTTTTTTTCTATAACTTACCTTACGCCTTCCTTGTACAATGAATCATCTGATGAAGTATTATCAGATTGTCCTTTCACTTCGATTAGTCACCTAGTTACAAACTTAAAAAGAAAAGCGAAAAAAAAAAAGACTTAAGTTCGAAACTCCCCTTTTTCTTTGGGAATGAAATTAGGTCCCCGACACCCTTTCATAGTTCATAGAAAGCATAGTTCATAGAAAGAAAAAAGTGAATTGATGCATTTTTGGATATTGGATCCATCGGGACTGGCGGGGCTCGAACCCGCAGCTTCCGCCTTGACAGGGCGGTGCTCTAACCAATTGAACTACAATCCCAGCGAAATAAGGGATCTAGCATAAAATGGAATTCTCTTTTATCTTCGTATGGGGTATTTATCAAATGGGTTATACCATCGCTTGGTAGATTGGCGAATTTTTGGGCCGAGCTGGATTTGAACCAGCGTAGACATATTGCCAACGAATTTACAGTCCGTCCCCATTAACCGCTCGGGCATCGACCCAGGAAGAATCCAATTTCGACTTATTGGTAATCCATGATCAACTTCCTTTCGTAGTACCCTACCCCCAGGGGAATTCGAATCCCCGCTGCCTCCTTGAAAGAGAGATGTCCTAAACCACTAGACGATGGGGGCCCACTTTCCCAACCGCCCTCATACTAGCATCATAGTATGCTCATTTTTCGAAATTGTCAATATAATGGAATGATTAGATCTAAGGAATCTTTCCGTTTTTCATAATTGTAATTGTATAGAATTTTCAGATTCGTTATTCCTATTCATGAATGGTTCCTTAAAATCCCCATTCTCGTAAGCAAGATCGAGAAGTTATCAAACAAAAATTCTGCCTTTTTCGAAGAAAAAAATGAAGGTAGTTCAAGGGGACAAGTAGAATCTCTGCATCACATTATTCTTATTCAATCAACTATGTTGCTGGAAATGTTTTTTATGTCGAATTGGTAAGTGTACATGTATATCATATATCAACGAAGTGCATTTTTTTTGACTAGGGATAAAAGAAATTAGGTGCTGGTTCGTTTTACGCTAGACTTGCTAGGAAAATCACTCTATTGGAAATCTATTGGCTTATTCAAAAATATGTGTCGCTACGAGTATACCGTATATACGTCTAGCTAATAGCTAACCTAAATAATAAAATGCAATTGAAATATTCTATTCAAAAATAGTAATATATATATATATATAAATAATTACTATAGCATAGAATAATAAAGAAAATAATA
>JAYMSO010000001.1:0-22500 GCA_036897175.1 Plantago depressa | reverse complement strand
AAGTTGAATTATTTACTTAGTTATAATTATAACTAATCGGACAGTCCTCGGCTTTCGTTCGTAAAGGAGGCAGTTAAGAAAAAAAAAAAAAAAGAATCGATCCTTCAAGTATACCAACTTACATGGGAAAAGTTGCAGTAATAAAAACATATAGAAAGGGTATATGTCAATCTATATTGAATTGCCGATATACCAAGGATAAAATCCAATTTGATTGGAGCAAATACAGGTTTAGAAAGAAAATCTTTTTTAGAGATGGTAATCGATACCTAAACCTAAAAAATGCAAAGGTTCCTGCAGAAATGAAAAAAAAAAAAAAATGATCTCATAATGAGATCCTAATCTCAAAACAAAAGGGAAGGGGATATGGCGAAATCGGTAGACGCTACGGACTTAATTGGATTGAGCCTTGGTATGGAAACCTACTAGGTGATAACTTTCAAATTCAGAGAAACCCCGGAATTAAAAAAAAAATGGGCAATCCTGAGCCAAATCCTGTCTTCTCAAAATAAAGGTTCATAAAGCGAAAAGGGGATAGGTGCAGAGACTCGATGGAAGCTGTTCTAAAACAAATGGAGTTGACTGCGTTGGTAGATGAATCTTTTCATCGAAACTTCAGAAAAGATGAAGGATAAACGGATCTATTGAATACTAAAATATCTAAAAAAAAGGAATGACGGCCCGAGTCTGCATCTGTATTTTTTTAGATGAAAAATAGAAGAATTGGTGGGAATTGATTCCACATTCAAGAAAGAATCGAATATTCATTCATCAAATCACCCCACTCCATAGTCTGATAGTTTTAGTCTTTTTTTAAAGAACTGATTAATTAATTGGACGAGAATAAAGATAGAGTCCCGTTCTACATGTCAATACCGACAGCAATGAAATTTATAGTAATAGGAAAATCCGTCGACTTTTAAAATCGTGAGGGTTCAAGTCCCTCTATCCCCAAAAGCCTATTTTCTATCTATCCTACCCCTTTTTTCTTTTTTGCTGGCGGTTCCCAATTCCCTTTTATCATTTTTTTTTTCAACGTATGGGGGCGTAAATGACTTTCTCTTATCACATGTGATATAGAATACACATCTAAATTTAGAAAGGAATCCCTAATTGAATGATTCACAATCAATAGCATTACTCATACCGAAACTTACAACTTGTAAAGTCGTCTTTTTAAAGACCTAAGAAATTACATACAGGACTTGGGGAAAACTTTGTAATTCCCCCCTGTACCTTTAATTGACATAGACCCCAGTCCTCTCCTAAAATGAGGATGGAATGTTCCATTGGAAATGATCTGGATAGCTCAGTCGGTAGAGCAGAGGACTGAAAATCCTCGTGTCACCAGTTCAAATCTGGTTCCAGATACAGGGTTTCGTTGTATAAGACCGTTTTAGAAAGTAATTGATAGGAAGCAAGATCCATATTCATTTCGAATATGGATCATAATTCCTACATACTTTTTCTATATTTACGAGAAATACCCCATCTATTTGATATTTATAGATGGGTAGAGTTTCTTAAATTTCATTTTAAAATATTATTTTTATTCTAAACTAAATATTCTAAAATGAAATTTAAGAAACGCTTTTTTTCTTTCGTTCAAAAAATGTTATTTCCTATTCAATCTCCCAATTCCTTCCGATATGACTTTATCGAACCGATCTAAGCAAATCTAAGAAATAGGCCCAGTACGAAGTTCATGATGCAGAACTCGTTTGATGGTTCGGCTCCTATGAAAAAAAAAACGGTAAGAATCCCAACGAATTCCTAATTCGATTGTTAGCCTATCTATAATCCATATATCGCCTAATACATAATACAAATGAGATCTCTTTATTATTAATCTAGAATAGAAAGTACAATCCTTAAATCTCTTTGGATAAGTATAAATTCCTTTCTTATCATTCAATGAGCATCTTGTATTTCATAAAAATTAGGGGCAATATAATCTTTCCGCAAAGGCCATCCTATCCAACTTTCTGGCATTAATATACGTTTTAAGCGCGGATGATTATCATAAGAGATTCCCAACATATCATAAGATTCTCGTTCTTGAAAATCCGCGCTTTTCCAAACCCAGAAAATGGACGGAATTCGGGGATTCCTCCTTGAAGCAAATATTTTTATACATACCTCTTCTGGTTGATCCACACCAGATTCGATTCTGGTAAGATGATACACACTAGCTAAGAGTCCGCCGGGTGCTAGATCATAGGCACATTGGGAACGTAGATAATTGTAGCCATATACATATAAAATGACAGCAATGGAATGCCAATCCTCAGGCTTTATTTGTAAAGTCTCTATTCCTTGATAATCAAAGCCCAAAGATCTATGAATTATCCCATGCTTGACTAGCCAAGCGGACAAACGACCCTGCATCTCTTTTATCTCCCGCATTTTTTTTATTTAGAATATTTCTCATTCTCGATCCAATTTAGGAAGATGGACCCCAAAATTCTTATTCGTTAATTCTGTACAGTAAAAAGAGGTCCTACCTAATTTGCTAACTCGTGAGAAGATAATGAACTTTTATATTGGAAAAAGGGTTCGGTCGGGATCTCGGGAGTAGATGGCGGTTGGTAGAGGAATCTTTGATCAAAATTTCCAGTATTCAGACTGCGTCCAATATGAAACTTGTGATTGGTTGTAAAACACCGATTTGTTTGTTCAGGTCTAATTCTATCTTCATAAATTTCTCGAGATATTTTCTTACGAAGTTTTGTTATAGCATCTATAACTGCTTCCGGTTTAGGGGGACAACCCGGCAAATAGACATCCACGGGAATTAGCTTATCGACCCCTCGAACAGTACTATAAGAATCTGTACTGAACATACCTCCTGTAATTGTACAGGCTCCCATAGCAATAACATATTTTGGTTCGGGCATTTGCTCATATAATCTCACTAAGGAGGGGGCCATTTTCATTGTTACTGTTCCGGCTGTTAAAATAAGATCCGCTTGTCTAGGACTCGATCTTGGTACTAGTCCATAACGATCAAAGTCGAATCGTGATCCTATTAGTGAAGCAAATTCAATAAAACAACAACTTGTACCATAAAGAAGGGGCCATAAACTAGAGAGTCTTGACCAATTAGAAAGATCGTTTAATGTAGTTGAAATAACGGAATTTTCAGCTGTTCGATCGAGTAAAGGAAACTCAATGGAATTCATAACTTTTTCACTCTTTTTTTTTTCCTTTTTCTTTTTATTGTCTGAATAGTCAAGAGCTAAGACCATTCCAATGCTCCCTTTCGCCATGCATAAACTAAACCAACAATTAAGATAAGCACGAAAATCAAAGCTTCTATAAATACAGATACACCCAATACATCGAAACTCATTGCCCATGGATATAGAAAGACCGTTTCAACATCAAAAACAACAAAAACTAAAGCAAACATATAATAACGGATTCGAAATTGTAACCAAGCGTCGCCCATCGGTTCTATACCCGATTCATAACTGGAAAGTTTCTCCGGCCCTTTCCTAATCGGGGCTAAAATCCCCGAAATGAAAAATGCCAAAATAGGAATAAGACTTGATATTATTAGAAATGCCCAAAAAAGATCATATTCGTAAAGCAAAAACATAGACCCACTCCTATGAACTTGGAAAATATACAAGATCGGTCGATTCAAATGGAAGTTGTCAAGTCGTCCATAATCGTTTAGTCAAAACAAAAATGCATTTTGCATTTTGACCAAACCATCTAGTCTAGTTTGTTTATTCATATCGCCTTTTAAGATTTATGATGACTAGGGGATCCTATTTTCAGTCTACTTCATTTTTTTATTTATCTGGAATTTCTTTAGTTAGTATAACTCTAATTATTAAGCTTAGACAAATTATCTTGTTTTCCCTAGGATTTTTAAGAAAAAAAGCAACTTCCAACAAAAAAAAAAAAGAATTCGATTTTATTTTTTGTTTAAGAATTTCAAGCTTCGGATTTTTTGAAATTTTTTTGAGAAAAAGGATAGATTTTTATTTTTTTTAGGAATTGAATTATTAGAATCTGGTTGGATTTTTCTCTTGATTGAATACATAAACATAATAAAGAAGACCCCTGCCTTTTTGTTTCGCCTCGCCAGGTATAGGTAAGGTATATCAGACTTATTTCAAATTGTTGACAATGAAACTTCCATTCGTTTTTCAATAAACTTTGGTTTGTCCACAAATACGTTGGGTTATTCCCTGGATCAATGTGAATTCCTCGTTTATTCACGATTGGATAAGTATTGATTCGATCTCTTCAAATGTGTTTTTATTGCAGTTTTCTAGTCTTCTTTAAATTCAATCCCATGAGTCATTTTTTCTAGGACTAATTTGGGTTCGCTGAAACCGCTGGTCAGTTACAAGCAACAAAAAAGAATGAAAAAATAAAAAAAAAAATGATACAATTTTGTATTTCCAATTTCGGGCTCTAGGGCTATACGGACTCGAACCGTAGACCTTCTCGGTAAAATAGTTCAAACTGATTATTATCAAAATGATCTGAACTATTTCAAAGACCCAACATGCATTTTTTTTTGCATTGGGCTCTTTCATTAACTGATAGAAATATCAGCCAGTCCGCCATATTTTTTCTTTATAAAAAAATAAGATAAGGAGATGGCTCCACGTGCTCTGATTCATTATTTGGGATTCTGATTCAGAAGCACTACCAAAGTGTTTCAAGGGGGGATTATCTTGACGTAGGTTTGCCTAAGGCCTAGACCATTTTAAGTTAAATGAAGTCTCTATCGTTCGTCTTAAAAAATCAAATATGAAACTTCATACACCTTAAAGTTCATAGGACGAAAAGAGATTTTTTGAGGACCTTGTACTCATTAAGCCTAGCATTGAATTTGTATTCACCTTATCAATATCTCAAATCAATGGCAGGGTCTCTTTGGTATCTAAAAGAGACACCCAAATCGGACCCAACCCCTTGTCAGGCTATTGTTCCCTCAAAGTTATGGAGTAAGACATCGATTTCTCAATAAAATCCAATTTTTGGATTGTATCATAGACCCCCCTGAAAAACATTGGCGCGCGTGTAAACGAGGTGCTCTACCAACTGAGCTATAGCCCTTACTTAACTTAATGTTTGTGATACATATTTTATCATGTATCTAATTTCTTGTCAAGATTAATATTCCTATAATCCCCTACAGTTTGGAGTGCTTTTACTTAGATTAGTATTGCTTAGAAGTAATTGGATATTTATAATCCAACGATGGGATAGGTCCCGTTTGGTTTTCTTTGGGATCATGAATGACCTACTTAACTCAGCGGTTAGAGTATCGCTTTCATACGGCGGGAGTCATTGGTTCAAATCCAATAGTAGGTAGAACTTATTAGATACCATTGACTCCGATATCTAATAAGTTTTTTTGTCCCTTTTCTTTCTTTTTTTTCATTTTTTGAATTGCCTTGTATCAAAATTGGATTCTGCTTGATTGACTCGACAGAATCCAATCAAAATAGGATTTCGAAACCGAACTTTTTCAAATTATTGGAAAGCCCCAACCAGTTATGAAATCGCATTGACAGCCTCGACTCTTGTCCTAGCTCGTCGGAGGGCTAGATTTGCCTCAATTATTTGTCTCTTTCCTTCCGCTTTTTTCAAATTTTCTTCTGCTGTTTCAAGAGTTTGCAGAGCTTCTTTTGGATCAATATCACTCCCCCTTTCCGCATCATTTACCAAAACAGTGATCTCATTATTGCCTATTCTAGCAAAACCACCCATTAGAGCCATCGTTAACCATTGGTCCTTCAGACGCATTCTCAAAATCCCTATATCCACAGCTGTAGCAATAGGGGCATGATTTGGTAATACACCAACTTGACCACTATTCGTAGATAAAATGATTTCTTTCACTTCTGAATCCCAAACAATTCGATTAGGGGTCAGTACACAAAGATTTAAGGTCATTTCTTCAAATTGCTCTCCATTTCTAAGTTGATAGCCTTTGCGGTAGCTTCATCTATATTACCTACCAAATAAAAGGCCTGTTCAGGAAGACCGTCGAATTCTCCAGAAAGGATCAATTGAAACCCTCTAATGGTTTCTGCTAGACCAACATATTTCCCTGGAGAACCGGTAAAGACTTCTGCTACAAAAAAGGGTTGTGATAAGAAACGCTCAATTTTACGCGCTCTTGCTACGGTTAAACGATCCTCTTCGGATAATTCGTCTAACCCAAGGATAGCTATAATGTCCTGAAGTTCTTTATAGCGTTGTAAAGTTTGTTTAACGCTTTGCGCGGTTTCATAATGTTCCTCACCAACGATCCGGGGTTGAAGCATGGTTGACGTTGAATCTAAAGGATCTACTGCTGGATAGATCCCTTTTGCGGCCAACCCTCTTGATAGTACGGTAGTAGCATCTAAATGTGCAAATGTGGTAGCGGGCGCAGGGTCGGTCAAATCGTCTGCAGGTACATAAACTGCTTGAATAGAAGTTATGGACCCTTGTTTGGTAGAAGCAATTCTTTCTTGTAAAGAACCCATTTCGGTACTCAGGGTCGGTTGATAACCGACAGCAGAAGGCATTCTACCCAGCAAGGCCGAGACTTCGGATCCTGCTTGGACGAAACGGAAGATATTGTCGATAAATAGAAGTACGTCTTGTTCATTAACATCTCGAAAATATTCCGCCATCGTTAGGGCAGTCAAACCAACTCGCATACGAGCCCCGGGTGGTTCATTCATCTGGCCGTAAACTAGAGCTACCTTTGATTCTGAAATATTTTCTTCATTAATGACTCCAGATTCTTTCATTTCCATGTAAAGATCATTTCCTTCGCGAGTACGTTCACCCACCCCGCCAAATACAGATACACCCCCGTGGGCTTTGGCAATATTGTTAATCAATTCCATAATGAGTACCGTTTTACCAACTCCGGCTCCCCCAAATAATCCGATTTTCCCCCCGCGGCGATAAGGGGCTAAAAGATCGACTACTTTAATTCCTGTTTCAAAAATAGATAATTTTGTATCTAACTGTATAAAGGCAGGTGCAGATCGATGAATAGGAAATGTTGTACGAGTCTCGACAGGACCTAAATTATCAACAGGCTCCCCAAGCACGTTAAAAATTCGTCCCAGAGTCGCTCCACCAACCGGAACGCTTAAAGGAGCTCCGGTATTCATCACTTCCATTCCTCTCGTTAGACCATCTGTAGCACTCATAGCTACAGCTCTAACTCGATTATTTCCTAATAATTGCTGTACTTCACAAGTCACATTAATTGGTTGACCAACAATATCTCGACCTTTAACTACTAGAGCGTTATAAATATTAGGCATCTTGCCTGGTGGAAAGGCTACATCTAGTACCGGACCAATGATTTGGACGATACGCCCCAGGCTTTTTTTGTCAAGTGTAGAAACCTCAGAATCCAAAGTAGTAGGATTAATGCTCATAATAATATACTAAATAATATTAAATAAAAATATGTCGAAATCTTGTTTGTGAAAATTATTATCGAATTCAAAAAAAGAAATGTCCGATAGCACATCGATCAGTTAATTCAATAAGAAATGGAAGTTAGCACTCGATTTTGTTATAGACAATCCCATATCTATTAGACAGAATTCTATGGAATTCGAACCCAAACTCTATTTACATTACAATTTTTTCTATCTTATTGGTTCTTCTTATTTTTCATTTCAGCGTCTTGATTTACGCCTTTAACCTATTCTTTCTTTTTGTTTTTCATACCCTTTTTTGAATTCCGCCTATTTTCCTACTAGGATTTACATATACAACATATACCACTGTCAAGAGGTAATTTCTTATTAGTTAGGTTAGGTATTTTGATGCCAAAAAGAAAAATGGGGTTGCGCTATATATATGAAAGAGTATACAATAATGATGTGTTTGGTAACTCACATGGTCTAATAATCAAACATTCTGATTAGTTGATAATATTATCGTTGGGAAGTTTGTGAAAGATTCTTGCGAAAAGTTTCATTAACGCCTAATTCATTTGTGTCGAGTAGACCTTGTTGTTGTTGTCAGAATTATTAATTCATGAGTTGTAGGGAGGGATTTATGTCACCACAAACAGAGACTAAAGCAAGTGTTGGATTCAAAGCGGGTGTTAAAGAGTACAAATTGACTTATTATACTCCTGAATACGAAACCAAAGATACTGATATCTTGGCAGCATTCCGAGTAACTCCGCAACCTGGAGTTCCCCCTGAAGAAGCAGGGGCTGCGGTAGCGGCCGAATCTTCAACTGGTACATGGACAACTGTGTGGACCGACGGACTTACCAGTCTTGATCGTTACAAAGGGCGATGCTACCACATTGAGCCCGTTCCTGGAGAAGCAGATCAATATATTTGTTATGTAGCTTACCCTTTAGACCTTTTTGAAGAAGGGTCTGTTACTAACATGTTTACTTCCATTGTAGGAAATGTATTTGGATTCAAAGCCCTGCGTGCTCTACGTCTGGAAGATCTACGAATCCCTGTTGCTTATGTTAAAACTTTCCAAGGCCCGCCTCACGGGATCCAAGTTGAGAGAGATAAATTGAACAAGTACGGTCGTCCCCTGTTGGGATGTACTATTAAACCTAAATTGGGGTTATCTGCTAAAAACTATGGTAGAGCATGTTATGAATGTCTTCGTGGTGGACTTGATTTTACCAAAGATGATGAGAACGTGAACTCCCAGCCATTTATGCGTTGGAGAGACCGTTTCTTATTCTGTGCCGAAGCTATTTATAAATCACAGGCGGAAACAGGTGAAATCAAAGGGCATTACTTAAATGCTACTGCGGGTACATGCGAAGAAATGATGAAAAGGGCAATATTTGCTAGAGAATTGGGAGTTCCTATCGTAATGCATGACTACTTAACAGGAGGATTCACTGCAAATACTAGCTTGGCTCATTATTGCCGAGATAATGGTCTACTTCTTCACATTCACCGTGCAATGCATGCAGTTATTGATAGACAGAAGAATCATGGTATCCACTTCCGTGTACTAGCTAAAGCTTTACGTATGTCTGGTGGAGATCATATTCACTCCGGTACCGTAGTAGGGAAACTGGAAGGAGAAAGAGAGATCACTTTGGGCTTTGTTGATTTATTGCGCGACGACTTTATTGAAAAAGATAGAAGCCGTGGTATTTATTTCACTCAAGATTGGGTCTCTTTACCAGGTGTTATTCCCGTAGCTTCTGGGGGTATTCACGTTTGGCATATGCCTGCTCTGACCGAGATCTTTGGGGATGATTCCGTACTACAGTTCGGTGGAGGAACTTTAGGCCACCCTTGGGGTAATGCGCCAGGTGCCGTAGCTAACCGAGTAGCTCTAGAAGCATGTGTACAAGCTCGTAATGAAGGACGTGATCTTGCTGCTGAGGGTAATACAATTATCCGTGAGGCTTGTAAGTGGAGTCCTGAATTAGCTGCCGCTTGTGAAGTATGGAAAGAGATCAAATTTGAGTTTAAACCAGTAGATACTTTGGATGTATAAGAGGATATTCCTAAGATAACACGTAATTAGTCTCCGTTCTATTAATTGAATTGCAATTAAACTCGGCCCACCCTTTTATTTCTATTTATACTACTACTAAAATAAAAGGGTGGGCCGACTACAAATATTCTATTGCACGTATTTTGGATAATAAATACATATTTTATATCTCTAGATATCGCAGATTTGTCTTCAAAAATCTAAGACTCAAGTGTTTCTATTGTTGTCTTGGATCCACAATGAAACCTATGGATCCTTCGGATTGGTCTATTCTTTCGAAGTATCATAAACCTTTCGACCCATCCTGCATTTTGTCTTTTTTGTTCCATGTTGTAATAGAACCAAAAATTCTTACTTTAGTTATTAGACGAGATTTTAGGAAAAGATTCTTTCTAGGTTCTAGGAAAGAAAAAATCTTTCTTTTTTGTTGTTCGATGCGAAGACACAGGAAAAAACTCTTTATCATTCTGTTTCGAATGAAAGGAATTTGATCCTATTCATATCATAGTGAAGTCTTACCCCCAGATTCCCACAAAAAAAAAGAAAAGAGAATCCTTTTTCACACTTCTTGTTAGTAGTGATTGTTTAGTCGGATAAGAACTAATAGCTAATTGGAATATATGTCAATATATTCAAATTCACGATAGAATAATTGACAGATATACAAATGGACAATAGAATACTTGACAAAGATTCGAATTGAGGATATGGTCAATTGATCTTGACAAAGATTTGAATTGACAATATAATAATAATTGAATCTTGACAAAGATTCGAATTGACCGTATAATAATAATTGAATCTTGACAAAGATTCGAATTGAGGATATGATCAATTCCAATTGATACTGCTTGACGGGGATTCGAATTGACGGTATACTGAAGAATTAAGGAATTATGTATAATAGTCCCAATGACTATAACTACGATTCCACATTTCCACAGCAAAGTGAGAAGTTTCGGTATACTGAAGAATTAAGCAATTATGTATCACAGTGCCAATCACTATAACTAGACTTCCATACTTAAACTTACGTTTCCATACTTAACTTACGTTTCCACATCAAAGTGAGCTATAACTATTCATCATTTTACAGGAAGGGAGTCTTATTTTATGACCATTCAATGTAAAGAATTAACAAGCGAGTTTGAAGTTATAAGAAAATCGGCGGACAATCTTTTGACTATTGAAAATAGTACTGAAGATTCGAGTAGTAGGGCTGAAAACCTTAATAAAGGTCTTGAAATCGGGGGGGACACTGGTGATTTGACTAGATCTAACGATCTCGATTCAAGTCAAAAATATCGACATTTGTGGGTTCTATGCGAAAATTGTTATAACTTAAATTATAAGCAAGTTGTAAAATTAAAAATTTGTGAATCTTGCGAATATCACTTGAAAATGAGTAGTTCAGAAAGAATCGAAAGTTCGATTGATTCCGACACCTGGGATTCTATGGACGAAAATTTGGTGTCTCGCGATCTCGAGGAGGAGCTTCGAGATTTTCTTAGTCAAAAAGAAGAAGAAGAAAAGAAAAAGAATTGGAAGCCAATAAAGCACATTCTAACGGAAATTGATTGTCTGATTCGCCTAATCGCGGACTTGTATTTGGAGTCGATTCAAAAAGTACTTGGGGATATGTGGATCGAAAGACTGAGAAGTGACCTATTATATGCAGTTTTACAGAAGTTGCGAAAAAAGAAAAATGAATATATGAAAATTATTATAGATTATCATTTTGATCGGTCCAAATGGTTGATGTGGAATGAGGATTTTTCTGATATCATCAGGGATTTGAAGTTCATAAATCAGCTACCGAAGTTGGGGTTGGAGTGGGCGGCTCGTGGATTGGATGAGGATGAAATCGCGGAGCAACTTTATTTGGTTTCGGGTACATTCAATTCATCTAGGTTTATTGAGGAAGAACCTTATTTGGATTCGGATAAATCCAATTCGGATGAATTGCATTCGGATGAATTGAATTCAGATGAATTGGATTTGGATGAATTGAATTCAGATGAATTGGATTCGGATAAATCCAATTCGAATGAATTGCATTCGGATGAATTGCATTCGGATAAATCCAATTCGGATGAATTGCATTCGGATGAATTGCATTCGGATGAATTGCATTCAGATGAATTGGATTCGGATGAATTCAATGAGGAACCTTATGAAGATTATATTGATTCTTATCAAACAAAGACGGGATTAACGGAGGCTGTTCAAACAGGCATAGGTCGACTAAATGATATTCCTGTAGCAATTGGGGTTATGGATTTTGAGTTTATCGGAGGTAGTATGGGATCCTTAGTTGGGGATAAAATCACCCGTTTAATTGAGTACGCTACCAACCAATCTCTACCTCTTATTATAGTGTGTGCTTCGGGGGGGGCACGCATGCAAGAAGGGAGTTTGAGCTTGATGCAAATGGCCAAAATATCCTCTGCCTTATATGATTTTCAATCAAAGGAAAAGTTATTTTTTGTACCAATTCTTTCATCCCCTACTACCGGTGGGGTAACGGCTAGTTTTGGCATGTTGGGAGATATCATTATTGCCGAACCCAACGCCTACATTGCATTTGCGGGTAAAAGAGTAATTGAAGAACTCTTGAAGATAACAGTACCGGAAGGTTCACAAGAGACTGAAAATTTATTCGAGAAGGGCTTATTCGACCTAATCGTACCGCGTAATCTTTTAAAAACCGTTCTTAGTGAATTATTGCAGTTCCACGGCTTCTTTCCTTTGAAGTCAAATTCTACTCACCTAGAGTACGCTAAGTTCAACTAGTTGATTTAATTAGTGGATTTGTAGGAAACAAGTAGTTAGCTTATCAGAATTGAAGTAAAAAAGAAATAAAAAATTGTCATACATATCTTTCACGAATAAGTCCATCTATTTAGTTCTTAATTTCTTGGACTTATTCTATTTCTATATATCCGCTTTAGATACTTATATCTCTACTACGAATTTAAAAATTCGTAATAATTAGAATTAAGAGTTTTAATTATTAGAAATCTAAAATATTCAAAAAAAATAAATAACAGGTGCAAATAGTCAATCGAGGTACTCCATTTTATGACAACTTTCCATTTTCCCTCTATTTTTGTGCCTTTAGTAGGCTTAGTATTTCCGGCACTTGCAATGGCTTCTTTATTTCTTCATGTTCAAAAAAACAAGATTGTTTAGATCCGGGGGTTCATCCTTTTTTTGGAAACTAAGATTTGGAGCATAACACAGATCTTTTTGGGGGAATATAGGGTCTAAAATATTTTTTCTGCCGAAAAAGTTCTTATGTCTGCAGAAAATGATCTATAGGTAGATGAATTCTAGCTAGTTTCAAATAGATCAGGATCATTTGATGATTAAAATGTGTAAAGTTGGTGGATTTAGGTGTATATCGATATGTATATTTGGATCATATGTATGGGGGGTATGTTATTATTATTTTAGATTGAACCAATTTCATGAATTATTCCTTACTACTACTACTTATAAATAAATGGTTCATCTCAAACTAGTACTAGTTCACATCAAACTAGTACTAGTTTCTGAGAGTTCCTTCGTAAACAGCAAAGGAAAGTTAAAATAATTTGGGGTATTCTCCCAAATTTCAATAATTTCAATAAAATAAAATAAACTATGAGTTGGCGATCAGAACATGTATGGATAGAAGTTAGAACAGGATCTCGAAAACTAAGTAATTTTTTCTGGGCCCTTGTCGTTTTTTTAGGTTCATTAGGATTCTTAGTGGTTGGAACTTCTAGTTATCTTGGTAAAAATTTGATATCTTTTTTTCCGTCTCAGCAAATCCTTTTTTTTCCACAAGGGATCGTGATGTCTTTCTACGGGATTGCGGGTCTCTTTATTAGTTCTTATTTGTGGTGCACAATTTCCTTGAATGTAGGTAGTGGTTATGATCGATTCGATAGAAAGAAAGGAAGGGGTTGTATTTTTCGTTGGGGATTCCCTGGAAAAAACCGTCGCATATTCCTTCGATTCCGTCTAAAGGATATTCAATCCATTAGACTAGAAGTCAAAGAGGGTATTTCTGCTCGCTGTATCCTTTTTCTAAATATTAGAGGCCGGGGGACTATTCCGTTGACCCGGGCTGATGAGAATTTGACTCCACGACAAATGGAAGAAAAAGCCGCGGAATTGGCCCTTTTCTTGCGCGTACCAATTGAAATCTTTTGAGAAAAAAAAAAAAGAATTTGGCTGAAGAAGGAATGCTTTCTCAGCAAGAGGAAAAAATACAAGAATCTTTTTTCTATAATCTATAAGATAACTTAACTGAAGTTTCACCTGAACGTTTAGTCGAGTTAAAGCCGGCCTATATTCTCTGGAATAACTAGAAAACAAAACTCTTTTTTCTTATTTCTTCATTTTTCTTATTTCTTCATTTGAATTTGAATCGAAGTCTTAGTCTATTTCTGTATTCTCTCTAGATATTGAAACAAAATCACAAAAAATAGATTTGATACCTTGTCTAGAACTCACGTGTGAAAAAACTATTAGATCACAGAGAGTCAACGGGGTTCATTAACAATTCACAGATGAAAAATGGCAAAAAAGAAAACACCTACCCCCCTTTTGTATCTTGCATCTATAGTCTTTTTGCCTTGGGGGATTTCTCTCTCATTTATGAAAAGTATGGAATCTTGGATTACTAATTGGTCGAATACTGGTCAATCCGAAATTTTTTGGAATGATATTCAAAAAAAAAATCTTCTAGAAAAGTTCATAGAATTAGAAGAAATCCTGCTCTTAGACGAAATTTTCAAGGAATACTCGGAGACACATCTACAAAAGCTTTCTATAGGAATCCAAAAAGAAACGATTCAATTAATCACGATACACAACGAAGATCGTATCCATATGATTTTCCACTTATCAACAAATATAATCTGTTTTGTTATTCTAAGCGGCTATTCTATTTTAGGTAATGAAGAACTTGTTATTCTTAACTCTTGGACTCAGGAATTCCTATATAACTTAAGTGATACAATAAAAGCTTTTTTGATTCTTTTAATAACGGATTTATGTATCGGATTTCATTCACCCCACGGGTGGGAGCTAATGATTAGTTCTGTCTACAAAGATTTTGGATTTGTTCATAATGATCAAATTATATCTGGTCTTGTTTCCACCTTTCCGGTTATTCTGGATACTATTTTTAAATATTGGATTTTCCGTTATTTAAATCGTGTATCTCCGTCACTGGTAGTTATTTATCATTCAATGAATGATTGACAAATGATCCACCAATAGTAATCTCTAATCCAAAAACATTCTATCCGGTGGATTTTCCATCCCAGAGTATTTCAGTAAAATTAGCAGAATCGTGGATAGGGCCCTGTACTAGCGACCTATCCCAACTTATTGTAGAAATTTTCGGATCAATGATTAGACTATGCAAACTCAAAATACTTTTGCTTGGATAAAGGAACAGATTTCTCGATCTATTTCCGTATCGCTCATGATATATATCATCACCCATACGTCGATTGCAAGTGCATATCCCATTTTTGCACAGCAGGGTTATGAAAATCCACGAGAGGCGACCGGGCGTATTGTATGTGCGAATTGCCATTTAGCTAACAAACCAGTAGATATTGAGGTTCCACAAGCAGTACTTCCGGATACTGTATTTGAAGCAGTTGTTCGAATTCCTTATGATAAACAAGTGAAACAAGTTCTTGCTAATGGTAAGAAGGGCGGTTTGAATGTAGGGGCTGTTCTTATTTTACCGGAGGGTTTTGAGTTAGCTCCTTCCGACCGTATTTCTCCAGAGATGAAAGAAAAGATAGGAAATTTGTCTTTTCTGAACTACCGCCCTGCTAAAAAAAATATTCTTGTGATAGGGCCTGTCCCCGGTCAGAAATATAGTGAAATCACCTTTCCTATTCTTTCTCCCGACCCCGCTACTAAGAAAGATGTTCACTTCTTAAAATATCCTATATACGTAGGGGGGAATAGGGGAAGGGGTCAGATTTATCCCGACGGAAGCAAGAGTAACAATACAGTTTATAATGCGACGGGAGCGGGTATAGTAAGTAAAATCATACGAAAAGAAAAGGGAGGATATGAAATATCCATCACCGATCCGTCGGATGGACGTCAAGTGGTTGATATTATCCCTCCAGGACCGGAACTTCTTGTTTCCGAGGGTGAATCCATCAAATTGGATCAACCATTAACCAGTAATCCAAATGTTGGTGGATTTGGTCAGGGAGATGCCGAAATAGTACTTCAAGATCCATTACGTGTACAAGGTCTTTTGTTCTTCTTGGGATCTGTTGTTTTGGCACAAATCTTTTTGGTTCTTAAAAAGAAACAGTTTGAGAAAGTTCAATTGGCCGAAATGAATTTCTAGACTCCCGAATTTATCAACATCAAGGTCGTAAAAAGAACTCGATTCTTGTTGTCGATTATGTATGAAAAAAAAAATGAAATTATGAAAAACCTTTTATTTACTTTATGATTTTTTTTTAGCCAAATTGCATTAGTACGACTATGTGATTTTTGTTTTTGCTAGATTTCAATGGGAGGCATTTGATTCGATTTCAACTAGAATCCAATTGGTATAGATATTCGTATAATAAACGGGTAATAGAACGAACTCGAAATGCGGGAAACAAAAAAATCTAGGGGGATTATTCGTCTTCCTACTCTTTGGACACAAGAAAAGGAATTTTCTCTACCCTTTTCTTGTGTCCAAAGATTAATAATTTTGGATCCTGTTCGTCAAAAATTCCTAGTCTTGGTGGCGGTTTTCCAGATGTATCAGAACTTTTTTTTTTTTTTACGTACAATTACATTACAATAGAGTAGTGGACAAAAAAAGGGGGGAAGTTCATTTTATGAATGAAATTCTATTAATTAAATTAAATAGAACTTATTCATCAATGAACTTTCCATTTTTCTGAGATACTCAAATAAAAATAAAAAAAACTCAATATAAATGGAGTAAGAGTATAGAAAGTATTTGTCCGATATCAAATCTACAGAAATATATTGATTCCGGGTAATTTGCGTAATTTTCCCTTTCGTCTAACTTGGAAAAGATCCATAGATACTATCAAGATCAAAGAACGGGTATTTTGAATCAATCAATAAAGTTCATTTTTCAAAAGCACCAGAGAATGGGCTTTTTTAAAACAACCTAAAAAGAAATCCGCCTTGCCATTTACACTACACGAAAAAAATCTGATTCTTAAGAACCCAACGGGCCCTTCCCCTCGAATCAGACAAAGAAAGAAGGGAATCCCGTCAAGTTCCTACGCTTTCATGTCTACAACTCAATTCATCCGATTACTACAGAGATGAACCTAATCCGGAATATGAACCATAAAAGAAAATACCTATTAAACCGATCACAAGAATACCAGTTACAGTACCTATTATCCAAAGAGGAATCCTTCCAGTAGTATCGGCCATTTACTCCACTTCCCTCCAATTTAATTTCATCAAATAGTAGTCGTGCTATAGACATAAACAGTCGTGTATAATTAGGAGATGAGATCCTTCCGAATGGGCTAAGAGAATCCTTAGAATTCTTATTTATTTTCTTTCGTTTTCCTAATTGAAGAAATAATTGGAAAATAAAACAGCAAGTACAAAAATGAGTAATAACCCCCAGTAGAGACTGGTACGATTCAATTCAACATTTTGTTCGTTCGGGTTTGATTGTGTCATAGCTCTATAATTTGGGATTAGGTTTATCGTTGGATGAACTGCATTGCTGATATTGACCCCAAAAAAAAGACGGTAGGTACAGCTAAGCCGTGAACAGCCAACCATCGTACTGTAAAAATGGGATAGGTTCGATCTATAGTCATTTGATCAGGGCCTCCTAAAATGATCTACTAAATTCATCAAGTTGTTCCAAAGGATCAAAACGGCCAGTTATTAATGGAATTCCTTGTCGGCTTTCTGTGAAATATTCGTTTGGCCGAGGGCTTCCAAATACGTCGTAAGCTAAACCGGTACTGACGAATAACCAACCCGCAATGAATAGGGAAGGTATAGTAATGCTATGAATAACCCAATATCGAATACTGGTAATAATATCAGCAAAAGAACGTTCTCCTGTGCTTCCAGACATGCTCAGCTCCACATATTCTTGTACAGTCAAGGGGGGTCGATTCCGTAAAAGATAAGATCAGTAAAAGGCAATCACTGAAATGGAATCTTTGTAGGACCGTCAATATTATACCGAGGGCATCTTTAGAGTATACCAAATCAGTATAGCTATCCTTCTTCTGACACAGCAACGAAAATGGAATCATTATCGAAAGGAAGTCCTAAATAATTGATTGCTACCTTCTTGGTATAAAATGACACTGTATTCTATATTCTTAGAATGAATACAATCAAAGAGATTATACTATATTCCAAAATTTTAGTCGATATGAGATCTATAAATTTCCTTTTCTTGATTGTAGAGACAGTTTTTTGTTGGAATCTTCCCTCTTTTACTTTTTCTTTTTAAGGAATGACTTAATCGTCTAGTAACAAATACTAGTAGTAGATTCTACTTGATGAAAGAAAAAAAAACAATTTGGGATTAATAGTTTTAATCAATTTTTGGAAAGGGGTCAAACTTTCTTTTAACATATGGAAAGAAAAAATGGAAAAATTGTATTCCATAATAACTTATTCACAAATAAAATTCTTGTTGAATAATTATTTGTAAATATATTTGTAAATTAAGTTATGGAAACCTTGTTCCTATTATTAGTTTGCGTTCAAGACAATGGGTTAATAGGAATCACAACCCGTTGCCTGCCACTTTCTCTTTGTTCATGTCGTCGAGAATGGTCTATAATGATAGATGAATTAAAAACTTTCAATTGCACTTATTTTTTTTTTCAATTGGTATTTTTGTATACCTTCTTATTTTACAAAAATGTAAACTTAGGTAAATGCTTTAGAAACATACGTAAAAAAGACTATATTTAATTTATATCCTTTATGCTTACTATAACTAGCTATTTTGGTTTTCTACTAGTGGCTTTAACTATAACTTCAGCTCTATTTATTGGTCTGAGCAAAATACGACTTATTTAAAATTTCTAGTTGAAAGAAAAAATTTAGAGGTGAAATCTTCCTGCGAAATTCTGTGTATTCTATAGGTACTTACTGTACCCGTTTTAAATTCTTGGTCATTGAGATTCACGTTAATTCGGATTAATATTTACTATTTAGTATATTGACTATTTAGGTATATATATTTATTACCTATTTTTTATCTTTTTCAAAAAATTCAAATGATTGAAGTTTTTCTATTTGGAATCGTGTTAGGTCTAATTCCTATTACTTTGGCTGGATTATTCGTAACTGCATATTTACAATATAGGCGTGGTGATAAATTGGACCTTTGATTAATTCACATTTCTTTTTTTGACTGGCCTTTTCCTTTCTTTAATCTACAGGAGGTCAAATTAGAATTGCTGTGAAAGTGCCCGAACGCCTTGGAATATAATTCGATTTACGAAGAAAAAACCACGCTCTGTAGGATTTGAACCTACGACATCGGGTTTTGGAGACCCGCGTTCTACCGAGCTGAACTAAGAGCGTTTTCTTATTTTTTAGAATAGATAATACTCTAAAGGTAAAGAAAAGGATTCTTTTTCGAATCCCGATCCACTTTGAATGCATATAGTTTTTAGTTTTATAAAAATAAAATGAACGAGTCCGTCCAATTGGAATCGATCTCAATTGATTCCTCGTTACCGCTCAACGGAGCGGTAATAGGTAGGGATGACAGGATTTGAACCTGTGACATTTTGTACCCAAAACAAACGCGCTACCAAGCTGCGCCACATCCCTTGACTGTTATACAGTGTCATTGTAGAGAATTCCTGTCTTGTTTTCCACATCCCTATTTCTCCATTGCGAATCACACTTTTTCTAGTTACTTTCTCTTTTTTGTCTCATTTAACAACATATATAATAATAATAGAAAAGAGAAATCTTATGGAGTGTTGTACATTTCCATTGAATTTAACTTCAATTTGAATGAATTAGGGATTCCGTATACAATTCTAAGTAGACCTTAACTACACATGCATCTGAACATATATGCATTATCTTTATGTATTTCAATAAAAAGGAGGTTTTTCAATGCGAGATCTAAAAACATATCTCTCCGTGGCTCCAGTCCTAAGTACGCTATGGTTTGGGGCTTTAGCAGGTCTATTGATAGAGATTAATCGTTTTTTCCCGGATGCGTTGACATTTCCCTTTTTTTCATTCTAGTTATTTACATTATTTACAGCGGAAGGAATGACGAAGATTTTATATAGAATCCAATATCGTTAACTAATCCTTACCCCCTTTTTTCTCTTTTTTCCTTTTATTCTTATTTTATTTTTTAATAAAAAAAAAAATAAGGGACGAAAGAGAAAGAATAAAAGTGGATTCAACGTCGTCGAGACTCAGAGGCATTTCAAATGAAATGAATAAATGGAGGCATGGGAGTAGAGTATAGTATAAAGGGTCAAGTGCAAGGATACAAGATCTTTAACTGAAATAGCTTACTTCAGGGTGAAATAGAATTTCGAAATCATTGTCTTACTTATCCTTTACTTATCCTATGGCTTTGCTTTGATTTATTATTCCTTTTTAGGATTGGATTTCAAGTTAGTAACTTCGATTTGTTATTTTTTCCTTTTTATTCCTTTCGAATCAAAATCAAATAGAAATAGAAGAGTTGAGTAAATCAAAAATTAAAATGCAAAGGAGGTTAATGGCCAAGAGAAAAGACGCGCGAGTCACAGTGATTTTGGAATGTAACGGTTGTATCCGAAACGGTGTTAAGAAGGTATCAACGGGCATTTCCAGATATATTACTCAAAAGAACCGGCACAATACGCCAAATCAATTAGAATTAAGAAAATTCTGTCCCTATTGTTACAAACATATGATTCATGGGGAAATAAAGAAATAGATCAACCCAATATGTCTTATCCTTTCCTTTCAAGCGGAAAAATGACATTATATAGAACATATTTGAATCAAAAAGAATCCTACTTTGGGGGGTTAAAATGACAATTAAGAAATAGGATTTTCGGGATAATCAATCAATAAACTAAAAAAATCATGGATAAATTCAAGCGACCTTTTCTGAAACCCAAGCGATCTTTTCGTAAGCGTTTGCCCCCGATTCAGCCGGGGGATCGAATTGATTATAGAAACACGAGTTTACTTACTCGATTTGTTAGCGAACAGGGAAAAATATTATCTAGACGGGTGAATAGATTGACCTTGAAACAACAACGATTAATTACCACTGCTATAAAACAAGCTCGTATTTTATCTTTGTTACCTTTTCTCAATAATGAGAAAAATAATCAGAAAAAATTTAAAAGAACCGAGTCGACCTCTAGAATTCTCAATAATAAAAAAAATAATGAGAAAAACTTTAAAAGAACCGAATCGACCTCTATAACTAGAGGTGGTCTTAGAACCCGAAAGCAATAGGTTTATTCTTTGTTCATTTGAATCAGAATTCAAATACGAACTTAAACGAGAGTTGGTGTTTTGTTCGACAAATCCGACAATCCAGATTTTAGTATCGTGTCGTAAGAAAAAAACGAATCGAACAAAAAAAATATTTTTTTAATGTGTTCATTCATTTTGACTACTTTAGTATCTTTTCTCTGAGTCACTTCGATTCCACCTTCCCGGAGTTCATTCTCCGGGGAACTCCCTCTTCCCGGAGTTCATTCTCCGGGGAACTCCCTTTAGATTATAATCTCGTATTCTTTACGATCTACTTCTTTTATGATTTCGTTCGGAAGCATATAAACACAATTCCTATTTGATACAGCTATTTGGGCCAGTATTTTACGATTAAGAAGCAACTGTCGTTTGTATAAATCATGTATAAATTGACTATAGCATGCTCCCTTTTCTCGAATTTTTGCGTTTATTCGAGTGATCCACAAACAGCGAAAATTTCTCTTTTGGTTATCCCTATCTCGATGAGCCGAAACCAAAGCTCTTATTTGCTGTTGAGAAATAGTTCGAGTAAGTTTTGAATGAGCCCCTCGAAAGCTTGAGGCAGATGAACGAGTTTTTTTTCTACGTCTTTGAGCTATATATCCGCGTTTCAGTCTGATCATTGAATAAAAAAACTTTGACAAATAACTAATGGATTTCTTTTTTTTTCAGTTATTCTTTTGGTCTATTAATAAGTAAAGGGATTTTTCCAATGTATAAAATAGAAATTCCAATGGCTTTAGCTACTCTAACCTTCCCGACCACCTTTTTTCTTTATTAGTTATTTTACTGCGAAATAAGAAAGAAGTAAGAAATGATCTTTTGCTAGGTGTAAAAAAAAAAAAAAAGAAATATAAATTCGAAATGGAAAAAGGTGGGTTCCGTCGTTTCTATGGTTATTTCTTAAACGGTGAGGTCTTCTCTATACACCGGAGCCTTTACTTAATGGAATCTATAGGTAACTTGTAACTTGTATAGTTCACACCACACTCTTTGGCTCTACCCACGAATTATCCAGTAATAGGTCTTTCACAATCAGACCCACCTATACAGTAACGGTATTTCATTAGGAAAGTTAGCTTGGTAGCTGACCCTCGTAGTCCGTTCTTGACCGAGTGGGAACTTTATTTTTATGCTTTTATTATATTATTTTCATAAGATTTTCTCCGCTTAATGGATAAGCATTTGCTACCAATGGAGAATTTCCTCTCATCTTTAATTCATTGGATTTTCACCAAAGAAAACCATAAACTTCATACACAATAAAGGGATCCATTGGCTTATTTTGCATTTTAATAGTGAATGGAGTTCTATCTTCCATTCGATCCTATTTACGGTACCGATCATTTATACTGAAAAGCGATTTTCTTGCTTTAGCTCATGATCTAAACGAGTCGCACATACACCCTAGTACATGTTCCTCGGCGCTGAGGACATCCCCGAAGAGCGGGGGATTTCGTGACATTTCGAATTGGCTGTCTTGTATTTCTAATAAGTTGTTTAATA